>RCUC01159736.1:0-73443 GCA_003697995.1 Taxidea taxus jeffersonii | reverse complement strand
AAAACTTCATTATTACAGTCATATTTTATCCTTCATTGTATTTAAGCTTATTTTTTGTGTACATATAGGAGTTTTTTTTTTCCTAAAAAATTTTGGGATACAATTTTCTTTAATACATCAAAATATACCCTAAATCTAGCAAAGGGCTTTGTTCTAGTCTCCAGCCTGAGCACATTCTCTCCAGTTTTTTTTCCTTTCATTTTCCAACCAACTTATGTTATCAATTCCTTTTTTAGAATTTAAAAAAAAATTTTCATCTTTACAGTTGTATTGCATTCCTGCACCAAGTTTACCCTTATTTTTGTATATATGTAAGTTTTTCTTTCTTTAAAATTTTGGGAGGCAGTTTCTTCTAAGAGACCAAAATACATCCAAAATCAAGTGGGTGGCTCTGTTCTATTCACCAGTCTAAAATAAAAAAATAAATACATATGTATATATGTGTGTATACATATATATGTATATATAAATTTCTTCTTCTCCTTTTCTTCTCTCCCTAATTTGGGGTCCCTTCTGACATGGTTAGCATACATTTTTCTGGGGTCTTTTCCACCTTTTGAGTATTTTGTTCTCTTGTTCATATATTCTTATATGGATAAAATGACAAGGTGGGAAAACTCACCACCAAAAAAAGAACAAGAGGCAATACCAATGGCTAGGGACCTAATCAATATGGACATTGTAATATGTCAGATCTAGAGTTCAGAATGATGATTCTCAAGGTGCTAATTGGGCTTGAAAAAGGCATGGAAGATATTAGAGAAATCCTGTCTGGAGAAATAAAATCCCATTCTGGAGAAATAAAAGAGCTAAAATCTAACCAAGCTGAAATCAAAAAAGCTATTAATGAGGTGTAATCAAAAATGGAAGCTCTTACTGGGGATAAATGAGGCAGAAGAGAGAATTAGTGACATAGAAGACCAAATGATGGAGAATAAAGAAGCTGAGCAAAAGAGAGACAAACAACTACTGGACCATGAGGGGAGATTTGGAGAGATAAGTGATACCATAAGATGAAACAATATTATAATAATTGGGATCCCAGAAGAAGAAGAGAGAGGGAGGCAGAAGAAATACTGGAGCGAATTATTGTAGAGAATTAACCTAATATGGCAAAGGGAACAAGCATCAAAATCCAGGAGGCACAGAGAATCTCCCTCAAAATCAATAAATAGGTCTACACCCCATCATCTAATAGTAAAACTTACAGTCTTAGTGACAAAAAGAAAAATCCTGAAAGCAGCTTGAGACAAGAAGTCTGTAACATACAATGGTAAAAATATTAGATTGGCAGCAGACTTATCCACAGAAACCCGGCAGGCCAGAAAGAACTGGCATGATATATTCAGAGCACTAAATGAGAAAAACATGCAGCCAAGAATACTACATCCAGCTAGGCTATCAACGAAAATAGAAGGAGAGATAAAAAGCTTCCAGGACAAACAAAAGCTAAAAGAATTTGTAAACACCAAACCAGCACTACAGGAAATATTGAAAGGGGTCTTCTAAGCAAAGAGAGAGCCTAACAGTAGCAGACCAGAAAGGAACAGAGACACTATACAGTAACAGTCACCTTACAGGCAATACAATGGCACTAAATTCATATCTCTCAATAGTTCCGTGAATGTAAATGGGCTAAATGCCCCAATCAAAAGACACAGGGTATCAGAATGGATTAAAAAACAAACCCATCGGGGCACCTGGGTGGCTCAGTGGGTTAAGCCTCTGCCTTCGGCTCAGGTCATGATCTCAGGGTCCTGGGATCGAGCCCCACATCGGGCTCTCTGCTCAGCGGGGAGCCTGCTTCCTCCTCTCTCTCTCTGCCTGCCTCTCTGCCTACTAGTGATCTCTGTCTGTCAAATAGATAAATAAAATATTTAAAAAAAAAAAACCATCAATATGCTATTTACAAGAAATTCATTTTAGACCCAAGACACCTCCAGATTTAAAGTGAAGGGGTGGAAAATAATTTACCATAATAATGGACATCAAAAGAAAGCTGGGGTTGCAATCCTTATATCAGATCAAATAGATTTTAAGCCAAAGACTATAATAAGAGATGAAGGACATTATATCATACTTAAAGGGTGTGTCCAAGAAGAATATCTAACAATTTTAAATATCTATGCCCCTAACATGGGAGCAGCCAACTATATAAACCAATTAATAACAAAATCAAAGAAACACATTGACAATAATATAATAATAGTAGGGGACTTTAACACCCCCCTCACTGAAATGGACAGATCATCCAAACAAAAGATCAACAAGGAAATACAGACCTTAAATGACATACTGGACCAGATGGACATCACAGATATATTCAGAACATTCCATCCCAAAGCAACAGAATACACATTCTTCTCTAGTGCGCAAGCAACATTCTCCAGAACAGATCACATCCTGGGTCACAAATCAGGTCTCAACTGGTACCAAAAGATTGGGATCATTCCCTGCATATTTTCAGACCACAATGTTCTGAAGCTAGAACTCAATCACAAGAGGAAAGTTGGTAAGAAACCAAATACATGGAGGCTAAAGAGCATCCTACTAAAGAATGAATGGGTCAACCAGGAAATTAAAGGACTGAAAAAATTCATGGAAACAAATGATAATGAAAACACAACTGTTTCAAATCTGTGGGACACAGCAAAGGCTGTCCTGAGAGGAACATATATAGCCATACAAGCCTTTCTCAAGAAACAAGAGAGTTCTCAAGTATGCAACCTAACCCTACACCTAAAGGAACTGGAGAAAGAACAGCAAAGAAAACCTAAACCTAGGGGTGCCTGAGTGGCTCAGTGGGTTAAAGCCTCTGCCTTCGGCTCAGGTCATGATCTCAGGGCCCTGGGGTCGAGCCCCACATCGGGCTCTCTGCTCAGCAGGGAGCCTGCTTCCCCCCTCTCTCTCTGCCTGCCTCTCGGCCTACTTGTGATCTCTGTCTGTCAAATGAATAAAAATATCTTTAAAAAAAAAAAAAAAGAAAAGAAAACCTAAATTTAGCAGGAGAAGAGAAATACTAAAGATCAGAGCAGAAATTAATGAAATAGAATCCAAAAGAACAGCAGAAGAAATCAATGAAACTAGGAGCTGGTTCTCTGAAAGAATTAATAAGATTGATAAACCCCTGGCCAGACTTGTCAAAAAGAAAAGAGAAAGGACCCAAATAATAAAATCATGAATGAAAGAAGAGAGATCACAGCCAACACCAAAGAAATACAAACATTTATAAGAATATATTATGAGCAATTATATGCCAGCAAATTTGACAATCTGGAAGAAATGGATGCATTCCTAGAGACATATAAACTACCAAAACTGAACCAGGAAGAAATAGAAAACCTGAACAGACCCATAACCAGTAAAGAGATTGAAACAGTCATCAAAAATCTCCCAACAAACAAGAGCCCAGGGCCAGATGGCTTCCCAGGGGTTCTACCAAACATTTAAAGAAGAATTAATTCCTATTCTCCTGAAACTGTTCCAAAAAATAGAAATGGAAGGAAAACTTCCAAACTCATTTTATGAGGCCAGCATTACCTTGATCCCAAAACCAGACAAAGACCCCATCAAAAAAGAGAATTAGAGACCAATATCCTTGATGAATACTGATGCAAAAATTCTCACCAAAATACTAGCCAATAGGATCCAACAGTACATTAAAAGGATCATTCACCACGACCAAGTAGGATTTATTCCCGGTCTGCAAGGTTGGTTCAACATCTGCAAATCAATCAATGTGATACAACACATTAATAAAAGAAAGAACAAGAACCATATGACACTCTCAATAGATGCTGAAAAAGCATTTGACAAAGTACAACATCCTTTCTTGATCAAAACTTCAAAATGTAGAGGTAGAGGGTGCATTCCTCAATATCACCAAAGCCACCTATGAAAAACCCAGGGCAAATACGGGGGACAAATGGAGGGCTTTTCTGCTAAGGTCAGGAACACAGCAGGGATGTTCACTATCACCACTGCTATTCAATATAGTACTAGAAGTCCTAGCCTCAGCAATCAGACAACAAAAAGAAATTGAAGGCATCCAAATCTGCAAAGAAGAAGTCAAACTCTCACTCTTTGCAGATGATATGATACTTTATGTGGAAAACCCAAAAGAATCCACTCCAAAATGGCTAGAACTCATACAGGAATTTGGTAAAGTGCCAGGATATAAAATCAATGCACAGAAGTCAGTAGCATTTCTATACACCAACAACAAGACAGAAGAAAGAGAAATTAAGGAGTTGATCCCATTTATAATTGCACCCAAAACCCATAAGATGCCCAAGAATAAACCTAACCAAAGAGGCAAAGAATCTGTACTCAGAAAACTATAAAGTACTCATGAAAGAAATTGAGGACGACACAAAGAAATGGAAAAACGCTCCATGCTCATGGACTGGAAGAACAAATATTGTGAAAACGTCTTTGCTACCTAAAGCAATATATACATTTAATGCAATCCCTATCAAAATGCCATCCATTTTTTTCAAAGAGATGGAACAAATAATCCTAAAATTTATAAAGAACCAGAAAAGAGCCCTGAATAGCCAGAGGAATGTTGAAAAAGGAAGCCAAAGTTGGTGGCATCACAATTTCAGACTTTAAGCTCTATTACAAAGCTGTAATCATCAAGACAGTATGGTATGGGCACAAAAACAGACACATAGATCAATGGAACAGAATAGAGAGCCCAGAAATAGACCCTCAACTCGATGGTCAACTAATCTTTGACAAAGCAGGAAAGAATGTCCAATGGAAAAAAGTCTCTTCAACAAATAGTGTTGGGAAAATTGGACAGCCACATGCAAAAAAATGAAACTGGACCATAACCACAAAAATAGACTCAAATGGATGAAAGACCTCAATGTGAGATAGGAATCCATAAAAATCCTTGAGGAGAACACAGGCAGCAACCTCTTCGACGTCAGCTGCAGCAACTTCTTCCTAGAAACATCGCCAAAGGCAAGGGAAGCAAGGGCAAAAATGAACTATTGGGACTTCATCAAGATCAAAAGCTCTTGCACAGCAAAGGAAACAGTCAAGAAAACCGAAATACAACTGACAAAATGGGCCAGGATAAAACAATATATCAGATAAAAGGCTAGCATCCAAAATCTAAAAAGAACTAATCAAACTCAACACCTAAAGAATAATCCAATTAAGAAATGGGCAGAGGCCATGAACAGACATTTCTGCAAGGAAGACATCCAAATAGCCAACAGACACATGAAAAAGGGCTCAACATCACTCGGCATCAGGGAAATACAAATCAAAACCACAATGAGATACCAACTCATACTAGTCAGAATGGCTAAAATTAACAAGTCAGAAAGCAACAGATGTTGGAAAGGATGCGGAGAAAGGAGAACCCTCCTACAGTGTTGGTGGGAATGCAAGCTGGTACAGCCACTCTGGAAAACAGTATGGAGGTTCCTCAAAAAGCTGAAAATAGAGCTACCCTACGACCCAGCAATCACACTATTGGGTATTCACCCTAAAGATATAAACGTAGTGATCTGAAGGGGCACGTGAACCCGAATGTTTATTGCAGCAATGTCCACAATTACCAAACTATGGAAAGAACCTAGATGTCCATCAACACATGAAGGGATAAAGAAGATGTGGTATATATATACAACAGAATACTATGCAGCCATCAAAAGAAATGAAATCTTGCCATTTGCAACAGCATGGATGGAACTAGAGAGTATTATGCTGAGCAAAATAAGTCAATCAGAGAAAGAAAAATATCACATGATCTCCCTGATATGAGGAATTTGAGAGGCAGAATGGGGGGCTTGGGGGTAGGGAAGGGAAAAATGAAACAAGATGGCATTGGGAGAGAGACAAACCATAAGAGAGTCTTAATCTCACAAAACAAACTTGGGTTGCTGGGGGGAGGGGGAGTTATCGAGAGGGTGGTTGGATTATGGACATTGGGGAGGGTATGGGCTATGGTGAATGCTGTGAGGTGTGTAAGCCTGACGATTCACAGACCTGTGCCCCTGGGGCAAATATGCATTATATTTTAATAAAAATAATTTAAAAATTAAGTTCATTTAACATTAAAAGCAATTCTCTATATTCTACTATATGAACAAAAATATATACATGGAGAAACTCAGTTTTATAGTCTTGCAGGCTGTATACCAAATTAGTAATACTAGCTATCTCTAGATGGTAAGATTATGGGTACTTTTTAACTAAATTTCTATGCTGTCTAACAGTGACATGTTTTATATAAAAATGAGATTAAATTATTAAAATCAAGTAACACATACTAAAAAATAAGGAAGGTTAAAAACCTACTTGATTGCTTTATCTCCCAGAAAAAAAGAAAAAAAACTACCCTCTCTGATCCAGAAACATTTGCTCTTTCTTTATGATTCCTCCAGGTTCCTGAAAAGATGTCATTCATTTCTAGCCTAAAAACAAACAAAATGTGACCAAATTTGCTTTAAAAAAAAAATCCAGGCAACCCAAGGGCTGTTTATGCCTATTCACCATAAATTTGATAACTTCTATACCTCTATTATATCTAGGTGTAAACAGAAATGAGTACAGATTTAGATTCGTTTTTAAAGATTTTATTTATTTATTTGACAGAGAGAGAGATCACAAGCAGGCAGAGAGAGGAGGAAGGAGGCTCCCTGCTGAGTAGAGAGCCAGATGTGTGGCTCGATCCCAGGACCCTGAGATCATGACCTGAGCCAAAGGCAGAGGCTTAACCCACTGAACCACCTAAGCGCCCCTGGATTTAGATATTTTTAAATAGATAATTTATTAAAATATACTCACACGTGTACTCTACAATAATTATATAGTAAAGGAAAGACGGACAGGAAAAAGGGAAAATAGAAGGAAAAGAATGATATCTTAACTTGATCTTGAGAAAAATATAATCACTTTATTTCTGAGGGTAAGAAATTTACCCTCTTTATATGGGTAATTTGTATGATGATCAGAATCTGTGAAAGCTTATTTGATGCTCTGGAGTTACCAGAGCTTTCTGTGCAGTTGAAAGTCAAGGTTTCTCAAGTGGAGACACATGGCTCCTTTTTGTGTGTTCTTTCCCTCACTGAAACTGCTTGAAATGTCCAAGTTTAATAATATAAATACTGCTGCTTTTACAGTGAATATCCTGGATAGCATCACTTTCTCTATGCCTTCCAATGTTTTAAAAATGTTTTGTTTTTGTTTTATAGGCCTGAATTAAGGAAAGTTACAATACACGGAAATAATCAAGAGGTTTTCTCAGGCTCCTTAAAGTTCTCCCACATGGTTAACTGCTGATTTTTACCCAAAATTAACATGATGCTAACTCTACTCTTTCCAAATTCCATACACGGTATTCCAGTGAAAGGGAAGGGCAGAAATATTTTCTTCCTATTTTCCATCAATCCAAATTGTACCCATTCTTCAAGCAGCTGCTCAAAATTCTTCCACAGAACCGTCTGGTTTAGTCAGCCCACAGTGGTGTATCCTTGACCTGAACTCCTGTAACACGTAACTAAATCTTCCATTTGGCAATTACTCCAAGGACTCCTTGGAGTGTGGAAACCCTTTTTTTTTTTTTTTTAAGATTTTATTTATTTATTTGTCAGAGAGAGAGCGGGAGTGAGCACAGGCAGACAGAGCAGCAGGCAGAGGCAGAGGGAGAAGCAAGCTCCCTGCCGAGCAAGGAGCCCGATGCGGGACTCGATCCCAGGACACTGGGACCATGACCTGAGCCAAAGGCAGCTGCTTAACCAACTGAGCCACCCAGGCGTCCCTGGAAACCCTTTTTATCTCAACAAATCCGACATTGTGTTTTAATACACAGTTGATGGTCAATAAATATTGGTTGACTAACTGTAACACAGCTATCCTTTTCGGTTCCTCTCCTGAATTGACACTAATGTGTGTGTGGTTTTTTTCCCCAACGCTTAGCTATTATCCCTCCTCCCTACTTTCTGTCTTATGGACAGAACTACAAAGCAGAAACTGAAGAGAGGGGCTTTGAAGGGAATTGTTTTCTCCTTGTCTCCCTGCAGCAAAACTTGTTTAAACATGGGAAAAAAGAATAAAACTAAATTTATAGCTATTGTTCAAAGTGAAATAGCCATCATTTAACAGGAAATAAGCTACCTTTCTTGGAGGCTATTCTTAAAGGGAAAAACTGAAAGAGTAACCCCTGTGCACTAACAGATTGCTTTTCAATAAAAGCCTATGATGAATTCCATCAGCCTCAGTCTGCCATACTCCCAAACTCTCCACTCACGACTTGTGGGAGCCTTTATGAATTCAAAGATATTTTAACTGATCATGCAAATTCTATCTATCCAGAAAACATCTTTCAGTGCCAGAAAGGCTTTATGATTAGGGGTCCATTCTTTTAAGAATATTTATACTGCCTAAATAACTCCAGATGTTTTGCTTTGGTTTTTGGTTAAGGCGTGGGGGCAGGAGAGCAGAAATCAAAATGAGGACCCTCCCAATTAGAATGTTTGCCATTCCATCCTAAACAAGCCCTTTCTTATATTTCTGCCTGGATGTTCCAGAATTTAAACTTATGACACTCATGTGTAATGCCAAAATATGAGGATTTAGATAGGCTTATTACTAAAAAAAAAAAAAAATGGATAGCTTACACCTAAATTATTTTTACAAATCACAATCATATGAAACAGGAATTGCTTCCTGCATTTGTAATGAATTTGCCAACAGTATGAGGCACTATTTGTAGACAGCTGTTTTTGATAAAGAAGCAAATTATGGAGTAACAAACTCTACATTTTTTACAGAAGTTGTACACCTGCTGATTAGAATTTGTTCTCAAATTCTTAATCCATAATATGAGAGCTAATATATATGTATATATATATACGTATATACATATTAGAATTTTTAAAATTTTAATACAGTTCAAATCAGTGTGCCAGTTTCATTTATACTCCTTCACTGCCAAACCTGGGGGCAGGGACTGCTTTAGTTTCTCCCCCTTCTCTTTGTGATGACCACAGTATAAAGGCATCTCTGCTGCATTAAACTTTAAACTTCACATTATCCTTATTTTTCCTGATCTTGACAGATTCTGTTCACCTGGCCTGTTCACAAGTCCATTAAATTCTTGATTTCTTCAATTTTGGAGGAGTGCAGGGGAGCACAGCAAGTGGCAAAAAGCAAGGATGGAAAAAGAGCTAGACCTGTGTCTGGGCAGTTCTGGGCAGTACTATATACTACCCATAGTCAAAATTTTCTGAAACATTCTGATCACTCAGTAGTGCATTGCACAGCCTCATGAGGAATTTTATACTACTCTTCTTGGTGTCTTCAAGAAGGTGTATGCCAGTCCTGGGAAGATTTCAAAATAAAAAGACTCAACAGTATCTCTGTAATCCATCCCTAACAAATGTTACAGCTAGGACAACTTGCCCCACTTAATTTTAATCGATCCTGCTACAATTTAAGTGCATTTTTTTCTTTCTCTGTCTTTGGAAGGAGTTGATCACAATCTCCAACCATGATGTTCTATACTATGAAGAAAAACATGTAAAATAAATATCATTATCTAATTAAAGTAATGACTCAAGCAACGGTGAGGAAAAAGGCAAAGTCCTCTGGTTGGGAAAAGTTTTACTCTATTAAATTAATTTCTGTGATTACTTACTAAAGGCTTTCTATGTATCAAATATATTCTGGACAATAGGAATATAGAGACAAAGTTATTTCTTTCAAACAGTCTTAAAAACACTTCTATTGATATCAGAGGTCCAAAATAAAGGATCCAAATAGGCCAATTAATCCATGAAGTGGTCAGATGTAACTGCATCTCAAATGGTGAAGTGAAGAGCATATGCCCAATCTTTTTTTCTCCCAGCTTTACCGAGCTTTACTGAGGAGTAACGGACAGATTTACTTGTATATATGTAAAGTGTAAAACATATGCCCAGTCTAAAGGAAACAGCCACCACTTGACACCAGCTCATCAAGCCCATGGAGAATGAAAGCTCAATGGTGTCACATCTTCTGATTTTTCGAAGGGACAGAAAGCTGGAAGAATGAGCAATTTCTATTGGAAAAGTCATGGAATACTTATCAAAAAGGCTAATACTTGAATAGAGTCCTAAGTTAAGCAATGTTTACCAGGTATGAATATAGATGGTTTACTTCCTGTGGCTCCAGCTTAGGGTGGAAAGTGGAGAGAGTGGCCCAAGTGACTAGAAAGGAAGGATGTTTTGCCATGCACAAGGCAAACTGTATCCTCCAGAACATGGGAAGCTACTAACGAGTCTGTGACTCTGTATCACAGGTTAGAATTTATCTATCTGCAGGAAACTTACCAGCCTGCCATTTAGTGAGATTTCAAGATCTGATAGGCATATAAAGAGCCAGGCACTTTGCTTATGATCCAAAAAGCTAGACTGGGCATCACCATATCTAAACATTTGTCTTAGGCCCCTAACTACTGGAACATCTAAGTGCCCCATGGTCCAGGAGAGGCAATGACTGCTTCAACAAACAGCAGCCAGTTTACCCGTGGAGAGAAGTACTGGACAGTTTTGGGAGATCTACCACTCCCAGATGTTCCCCCTTTAATCCTGGCAAGGGTAAAAAAGTGACAATACCTTAGTCATTGTTAACATGACTTAGAGATTATAAAACCTCTTGACAGACATTATTCTCACCCGCTTAAGAGAACTTTGGCTCCCTATTTTCTACTTTGTCTGGGTTTGGAACCCATCCGCAGCGACCAACTGTATTCATATTTTGAACTCCTTTATATTAAACCAACTTCAAAAGTTCTAAAACCTAATTCAGGGCCACATGTTAATCAGCAACTACTATTTTCTTCATATTCCTAACCCATTAGTCAATCCTATTTTACTGGCAAGTCATTAATGAAAATATAATAAACTAATACAAAATTTTGCTCCAGAAAGGATGTTTATTTTTGCCATGGATATTTCCTATTTTCCAGTTGGGGAGGGAGAAATAAAACTATGTTGTCACCTCAGTCTTTTATTCAAGACCCACAACAAGATAGGTGCTATTATGCCAATTTTTGCTGGTGAGAAAACAGAAGGTCTGAGTAGTTAACATGCCCAAACAGCAGCTAATAAATGACATAAGCCAAGGCTGACTCCAGTTCAGTCATCTTCCAACAGTGTTTTCCACTACACCACACAGCTTCAACTGCTACTATTTCTCATGCTAACAGTCCTAGGCCTCCACTTCTGCCTTATATTTGTACAGTGCAGCATATCTTTCAAACTCCACCCCAGTTTTTTCCCAAGTTGACCAGGTAAGTCCAGGAGTACTTTTAAATTTAAATTAAAGTTCTAAGGTCAGGGTACGTCCGTGTGGCACAGTCAGTTAAGCATCCAGCTGAGGTGGATGGTCATGATCTTGGCTCAGGGTCCTGGAATCAAGCCCCACACCGAGCTCTGTACTCAGCACGCAGTCTGCTTGAGATTCTTTCTCCCTCTCCCTCTCCTGCTCATGCTCTCTCTTCCTCTCTCTCCCTAAAATAAATAAATAAACCTTTAAATAAAATAAAATAGCTGTATACAAAAAAATTATAAGGCCAGGACTACCAATTTCTTAGATGTTCATTTCTGGAGCTCCTTTCTAAGTACTCACAAAATTGTATCATACACACTCTATTGTCACTCTCGTGTTTAATCATGGGTACTACAGAACAAAATGGATGTGAGGAAATACATAATACTTAAAAATAGTAGTACTACATAAAAATGCTTTTAATAAAAGCTTTATATATACTATAAATTAGTCCTGTGACTAATATAATAATATATGATATATAATATATAATAATAAATGACATTCTTTTTAAATGTACAGCAACAAAAAAAAACATCAAGTTAGAAATGGTGAAGATTTGTGAAGCCCTTTCAATTTTGAGTATAAATAAAATTTCATTTACTTGTAGATATTTAAACAATTTAAGATATAGAAAGTACCTGTAACAGAGCCCCTATGTTATACAGAGTATGTCCATGCAAATTATCAATGTTTGAAAACTTCAAAATACTACTGTTAAGTTTTTGGAGTATGGTATAATACTTATTAGACCAACCTCTAGCCTCACAACTCTGGAAATAAAACCAACTCAGTTTGCTTAAAAAAAAATATCTTTGGAGCAAATGAAATAAACTTCCAAGGAGATTCCAAAAGAATGGTAATTTTTAAAACTATTTTTAAATATTTGTTAAAATGAAGTTTCAGTATACAGAAATAGAAAAAAATGAAAGGCTTTGAGTAAGCTTTGGTGAGTCATAGGAAGAAAAGCAAGTGCAGCTGCACTCCATAAACTAAAGATTTGTATCTAGAACTTCAAGTAAGTATTAAATCAGACACAACTATCTGAATGGTTAACATCTAGTGCCCATTTTAAAAACCTACTCCAAGGCAGCTATTTTTAGAAAAACATTCATTAAACTCTTCAAACCACAAGCACAGATGAATATTTTTTGGTAACTAAAGGGCCTCTAAGGTGTTACACACACACACACACACACACACACACACACACACGTGTGCAGGCACGCATGCACACACCCACGTGCACGCACATACACAGGAAAATTCTGACTCTGTAAATGGGTAAAGAAGGGTAATTATAGAATACAACAGTATTGATGAAAAACAGCTGGCAATACAGTAGTGATGAGCAATACGAAAATAGAGAGATGTGGGTATCTGAATCTTAATTCATTAAAATCTAAGCACAAAGAGTTAAGTATTATAGCACTTCAAAACCTATGATCAATTTATCCTTATTAACTGGGCCCCAAATCACACAGACTCATGAGTATTCCTCATCCTTGAGTGATACACGTTACATTTTTAAAGGATAAAAATTCAGTCATCCATTATTGCCTTAAATGATTTGTATTAAAATATCATTTCAATATGTCTAAATATAAAAATTATAAACACTGTATGGTTATAGTTCTTACAGAACTAAAATAAATAAAATTACAAATTGAGTACAAAACTTAGTCAAATTGTCATTAGTTTTCTATGACAGATGATGGTACTTGACCTAAACTAAGTTGCAATTCCCAGTATGAAAATGGTTCTGACTGTCCTGGTAGTTCTTTGGAAAAAGTGAAGCCCATGGTGTAAAGATGTGATTCTTTTTTTTTTTTTTTTAAGATTTTATTTATTTATTTGTTAGAGAGAGAGAGAGCGAGCACAGGCAGACAGAGAGGCAGGCAGAGGCAGAGGGAGAAGCAGGCTCCCTGCTGAGCAAGGAGTCCGATGTGGGACTCGATCCCAGGACACTGGGATCATGACCTGAGCCAAAGGCAGCCGCTTAACCAACTGAGCCACCCAGGCGTCCCTAAAGATGTGATTCTTGCACCACTTTTCTCTATTCAAACTATCAACTTTTATTCATATAACATACTGTTCTTACTCAGTCTCCCAGCTGGGCCCAGAAGATTCTCCCTTCACTCTTGACACCAGAAAAGGATTGGTGAGGGGCACACTACAATCATTACTAACCATTCCAATGGCTCTTGCTAGGGCTAAAGATTTGGGTGGGAGGAACTGCAACTGACATGGACTCCCTAAACTCAGAAAGCGATGGGAAGAGCTCAGGGAAGGTTGGGTGGGTCCAGGTGGTAGCTGTTAATTGCCAGAAGCAAAGTGGACATGGTGATCCCAGAGGCAGCAGGGTAATATTCGGTAATCTCAGGCTTTGCTGTGACAGGCAGAAATCCCTGTCTATATTTCATTAATCAGACCCAAGAATTCAAATGAAGGGCCATCCCACTAAAATCTGTTTGGATTTAAATAGCTAAAAACAAACAAACACCTCTACATTTAGTGAACAGAGACCAGTGTGAGACACTTAGAGAGTCATGACCTCTGCTCAAAGCCAAGACCCACATTTGTTGAATGAATTGGACTCCAATTCCCTTATGGAAGACCTTTTTTTTTTTACAAATGGATCTCTAGCCATTTACCCAGATAATCATGAGCTGGTGAAAGGGAAATACCCAATGCCCTTGATGATTACCTACTAGCTCTGAGCTAACATTAATTCTTAGGAATTAAGAACACCTAAGGAATTCCTTAGGTATAAGGAATACCTTAGGAATTAAGATATTGGCCCATGATCAGAGTGACAACTTATGAGTCATGCAGAGAGATGGAGTTCCAACTCAGCCTCTTCTCACAGTAGTCATTGGGAGACTAACACATCCTACTTTTCAAATATTCCCACAAACTGACTGAATCCCACAATGGCTCTCTAGCTCAGGAGAAAGGAATATTACAGCAAAAAGTACAAAGGAGAAGCTGAATAAATTCCATTTCCTTATCAAAATCACTGCATTTTTAGGGGAAATTTCTAAAGGAAAGGTGAGATGTTGATACCAGACAAAGGGGTAACAAGTTCTGGATGGGACACTCCTTGCTTAAATAGCAGGTGTACATACTGCCCTCTTCCCCTACAACATTATGACTATATAGACAAGTCAAAAGATGTCTCCACCTACAGTAATGTGTTGAACCCGTCTAAAGGACCCAGTTAATACCGCCAGCCCCCACAGTTTTGGAACAAGGCCATGGCCCCTTCAGCAAGCAAATGAAGTAACTATTTCCTTTTGAGAAAAAGCTCCTCGCTCACTAGTAGACTGGTGAAAACTGAATACAACGTTATATGACCATGCAATCCAGGAGCTCATCATTCATCATTATTGGATGCATTTAATTCTAAATCCCAGCAAGCCATCATCATGCCACCTACCCCTCAAGCTGCACCAATGGCTTCATGTAGCCACTAAGCTCAGGATTAAGGGGGGAGGGAGGTCCTGCCCAGAATCTATTTTCCTTTTGTCTCATAACACTTCACCTTCTTTTAAGGAAATTCCTTTCCCTTATTCTATGAGGTTTGAGTTGGTCTGAAATACAGTAGTTACCCCCTAACTGACCAAGAAGAGGGCAATGACCCAGGCAGGGCAGCTCACAGTACACCATTTGCCAGTAAAGGAACTGATCTACAATAGTCACAAGGTGAAAGAAAGGCCAAATTAATCCTCCCTTATAGGAATTTGAGCTTTGAGAAGCCATATGAGGATAAAAGGCAGCCAGAGCCAAAACTACCTGAAAACAGTGCAGTACTGCAGAGAAATTGTCCCAAAATTCATGCTTCTGATAACCCTTAGAGCTTCCCCAGTTTCCATTCTTTCTAAGGACTAGTTTTCTAACTCTCCCTTTGAAACTGTGATCTACCTAGTGTCCTTCTAATAAATTTCTTTTATTTGCTTAAGTAATCCAAAATCAATTTCTTCCTTTGCAACCAAACAACACTGACATTATTCTATACCCCCTTCCTAAAAGATAATAAATCCCTATGGCTTCAAATCTTACCTTCCAACTCTAGCTCATGTCTACCCCCATTAGGAGCCCTGGAGCCATTCTAATTGCATTCTGGACATCTCCACAAACACTTCAAGGTCAATAAATCTAAAAACAAAACAACCTCCCCCTATACTCTGTACCCAAACATGCTTCTCCTCTTGTATGCCTTCTATCAATTAATGGTACCTCAACATACTCAATTATTTAGCTTACTCTTAGCCTAGCCTCAACCCTGTTCTCTTACTTTCAAAATTACCAAAGTCCTGTCAACTCCACGTTGCAAATGTACCTTAAATCCATTTTTGACAATCCCACCACACTGCCCAAGTTCATACCCTACCCTCATATTCCTTTATCACCAAAAACACCTCAATTTTTAATATTTAAGTCAAGTCATTTCATTGAGCATTCCTGATTCATTAGCCCCCTGCCTAGTGGACCCCTTTATTCTTTGTGTCTTCATTTTACTTGAAAATACTTTTAGTCCAACATGTGTAACATTTTATTGCACTTATTTTTTATGCATCTATTTCCCTTATTTGAATATAAATTTTGTTAAGGGGTAGGGGAGTTGCGGTTCAGTGCCTTGTGTTCTTTGAATCCCCTGGTAATAAGCACAGTACCTGGCCACTAGGGGACACACTTGACCAGCTGCTGAAAGAAGAAATGAATGGAAGAATGAAATTGGATCCCTATCTTACACCATTCACAAAAATCAACTTGAAGCAGGTTAAAGGCTTATATGTAAGACCTGAAACTGTAAAACTCCAAAAGAAAATAAGAAAAAAGCTCCTTGACATTGGTCTTAGCACTAAAAACAAAGGCAACAAAACAAAAAACAAACAAGTAATACTATATCAAACTGAAAGCTTCTGTACAGCAAACAATCAACGCAATGAAAAGGTAACTACAGAATGGGAGAAAACATTTGCAAACCATATATCTCGGCGGCAAAATCATAATAACAATAATAATCCAATGAAAATATGGGCAAATGGCCTGAAAAGACATTTTTCTGAAGAAAACAGAGATGGCGATCAAGTACATGAAAAGGTGCTCAACACTAATCATTAGGGAGATGTAAATCAAAACTACAATGAGATATCACTTCACACCCGTTAGGATGACTTTTACCAAGAGACAAGAGATAGTAAGTGTTGGCAAGGATAAGGACAGAAGGAAATTCTTATGCACTACTGGTGGGAATGTAAACTAGTACAGCCATTATGGAAAACAATATGGAGGGTCCTGAAAAAATTAAAAACAGAACTATCACAAGATCCAGAAAATCCCAGTTCTAGGTATCTATCTGAAGGAAATGAAAACACTGTCTTGAAGTGATATCCGCACTCCCATGTTCAGCACTATTCATGACAGCCAATATATGGGAACAACTTAAGCCAAGATATGGTAACAACAATTCTTGACTGATAAATGCTAATGAGTATGTGATAACACACACACACACACACACACACACACACAGTGGAATATTATTCAATCATGAGAAAGAAGAAAATCCAGCCATTTGCAAAAACACAAATGAACCCAGAGGACATTATGCTAAATAAAATAAGCCAGACAGGGAAAGACAAATACTGTATGATTTCACTTATATATGGAATCTGGAAAAAAGGGGGGAAAAGGTGGAGGCCAAACTCAACCCATATAAAAAGACAACAGAATGATGATTACCAGGTATGGGAGGTAGGAAAAATGGGGAGATGCTGGTCAAAGGGTACAAGCTTTCAGTTATAATATGTACTGAGAATCTAATGTGCAGCATGGTGACTATAGCTAGTAACATTCAACTGTATACTTGAAATCTACTATGAGAGTAGATCTTAAGCATTCTCACCATACTCATCGGTGCACATACAAAGGTAATTATGTGAGGAAATCATTCTACAAAGTATACATATATCAAATAATCACATTGTACACTTTCTATATATATTTTTTACTTGACTATTCACCTCAATAAAGCTGCGCAGGGGGAGAAAGGACTGGATTATAGCAACCTACAGAAATGACTAGATTATACCAACCTGGATTATAGCCAGGTCTTCCCGTCTCCAGTTTTTCTTTTCTGCAACCCACCTTTCACAGCTGCAAAAATCAGCTTTCAAAGATGTATCTTCAAATCTCTCTACCACTTAACCTTAGTGGTCTCTGCTGATCTCAAAATTTAATTAGATCTTAACACTACATAAAGAAGCTCCTCAAAATCTAGCTACAACTTTTCCTTTTTTATTTTTAAAACAACTTTAATTCATATCAGCTTTATTTACAAGAGCCAAAAGCTACAAGCAATCAAAATATTCATTTAAGGTGAACAGATAAACAATTTGCTTATATCCATGCAGAGGAACACCCTTTAGCAATAAAAATGACACATTCAATAACAGTCACTAACAATAAAACATATACATTTTAAGTGTAGAGTAAAATGTTTTGCCAAATGTATACATCTGTGTAGCTGCACCACAATAAAGATATAATACATTTCTAGTATCCCAAAAATTCCTTTGTTTCCATTAAGGCCCCAAGCAAACAACCAAAGTGGATGCTTTGTCAGTATAATTTTACCTATTCTAGATTTTCCATGTAAATGAAATCATACAGCATGCATTCCTTTCTATCTGGCTTCTTTCACTCAGCATAGCGTTCTTGAGATCCAACCATGTTATTGGGTGAATCATTAATCAACTCATTTTTCTTTCTTTTTTTTTTACATTTTTTAAAAGATTTTATTTATTTATGTGACAGAGAGACAGCAAGAGTAGGAACACAAGCAGGGGGAGTGGGAGAGGGAGAAGCAGGCCTCTCTCCCTGAGCAGGAAGCCCAATGCAGGGCTCGATCCCAGGGTCCTGGGACAAAGTCCCACATCGGGCTCCCAGCTCAGCAGGGAGCCTGCTTCCCCCTCTGCCTGCTGCTCTCCCTGCTTGTCCTCACTCACTTTTTCTCTCTCTGACAAAAAAAATAAATAAAATCTTAAAAAAAAATCTCTGACTGCACATTTGTTTCCGTTTTCTATCATTTCAATACCCTGCAGTGGGATTGCTGGATTATAAGGTACAAGGGTATGCTTAACTTTTTTTTTTTTTTTTAAAGACCAAACAGTTCTTCAGAGTGGCTGTACCATTTTATAGTACCATTAGTAGCACAGGACAGTACCAGCTGCTCCACATTCTCACCAACATTTACCGCGGTCAGACTTCCTCAATTCAGCCATTTTTGTCTGTATGCAGTGATATCTCTTTCTGGTTTTACTTTGTTTGCATTTTCAGGTGACTAATGATGTTAAGCACGTTTTCATTTTCAATTTTACTAATTGGCTAGGTAACCTCTTTTGTAAAATGTCCAAATCTTTTCCAATTTTTGAGTTGGTTGTCTGCTTTAGTTGTAAGACTTCTTTGTATGTTCCAGCCCTTTGTCAGACATGTGTATATTTTATCCCACTCTGTGGCTTGCTTTTTTCTATCTACCTACCTGCCTATCTGAGAGGCAGAGAGCACGCACAGTCAAGAGCAAGAGGGGCAGACGCAGACTCCCCGCTGAGCATGGAGCCCGAGGAGGGGCTCAACCCCACAACCCATGAGAGCAGAAACCAACTAAGCCACCCAGGTGCCCCAATGCCATTTTATTTGCTTAACAGCATTTTTTTAAAGTGCAGTTTTAAATGTCAATGAACTCTAGTTCTTTTTTTCTTTTACAATTTTTTCTTTTACACTTCATGCTTTCTAAAATTTTCTACTTACTTCAAAGTCACAATTTTTTTTCCTGCATTTTTTTTTAGAATTTTCGTATTTTAGTTTTTATGTTTAGGTATAGGGTCCATTTCAAGGTCACTGTTCTTTATGGAATGAGGTTCCCCCCCAGTACCATTTGTTGAAAATACTATCCTTTGCCCACTTAACTGCCTTGCTACCTTTGTCAAAAATGGATTACCAAATATACCTGTGGGTCCATTTCAGAATTATATTCAGTCAAAGTGATGTATATGCCTGTCTGTACACCAGTCGCTCAGAGTCTTGCTTACTGTAGCTATCTAGAAGCTTTGAAATCATATGATGCTAGCATTGCATGATTATATTTCAAAATTGTTTTAGCTATTGTGGATCTTTGCAATCTACAATTAGCTATTGTGGATCTTTGCAATCACAGATTAATTTTAGATCAGTTTATCAATTTTGACAAAAATCATCAGTAGAAATTTTGATTGGGATTATGCTGAATCTATAGATGAATTTGGGGAAGAACAGACATTTTAATATTTTAATAATATTAACTCTTCCAATCCATGAACAGGGTATATTTATGTCATCTTTAATTTCCCCACCAGTATTTTATAGCTCTCAATGTACAGACTTTGTATATATTTTGTTAAATTTATCCCTCAGCATTTCATGTTTTTTATGTTACGGTGAACATTTTGCAAATCCATTTTCCAACTGTTCATTGCTGATATAAGGAAACACAATTGGTTTGTATATTTTGGCATTATATAACTTACGCTTGCTATACTCGCTTATCAGCTCTAGTAGCTTTTTTGTAAATTCTTAGGGATTTCCTAGCATGTGATGTTATTTAGTAATTAAGACTTGCTTTTCTTTTCTAACCCAACATGCTTTTAAATTCTTTCTTGACTGGCTAGAACTTCTGGTAAAATTTTAACAGAAGAGGAAAGGAGAATATCCTTGAGTCCTGTTGTAGAAAACATTCAGTCTTTCACTATTAAGAATATTAGCTATAATTGTTCATGGAACCTCTGTGTCAGATTGGAAAGGGTATCTATTGCTATGTCTTCAGTTCACTTATCTTTTCTTCTTCAGGGTCTAATCTACTGTTGAGCCAATCCATATAATTTTTTTCCTTTTACATATTGAACTTTCAGTTACAGATATTACTTTTTTTAAAAAGATTTTATTTATTTATTTGACAGAGAGCAGAGATGCAGGCAGAGAGAAGGGGTGGAAGCAGGCTCCCTGCTGAGCAGAGAGCCCAATGCAGGGCTCAATTCCAGGACCCTGAGAACATGACCTGAGCCAAAGGTAGAGGCTAAACCCACTGAGCCAACCAGGCACCCCAGATCTTACCTTTTACATATTTTTTCTATCACATTTATCATTATTCATGCTTTCTTTTAAAAACTTGAGGATAGGAACCCTCCTACACTGTTGGTGGGAATGCAGGCTGGTACAGCCACTCTGGAAAACAGTATGGAGATTGCTCAAAAAGTTGAAAATACAGCTACCCTACAACTCAGCAACTGCACTAGTGGGTATGTACCCCAAAGATACAAATGTGGTGATTCGAAGGGTCACCTGCACCCCAATGTTTATAGCAGCAATGTCCACGAGAGCCAAACTATGGAGAGTGCCCAGATGTTCAGAGACATATAAATGGATAAAAAGATGAGGTCTATGTATATGATGGAATATTATACAGCCATAAAAAAGGAAATCTTGCCACTTGCAATGATGTGGGTGGAACAGGGTATTATGCTAAGTGAAGCAAGTCAATCAGAGAAAGACAATTATCATATGATCTCACTGATATATGGAATTTAAGAAACAAAACAGAGGTGCATAAGGGAAGAGAGGAAAAAATAAAACAAGACAAAACCAGAGAAGGAGACAAACCATAAGAGACTCTTAATCATAAGAAACAAACTGAGTTTCTGGGAGGAGGTAGTGGGGGGGTAGGATACTTGGGAGGGACATTAAGGAGGGCATGTGATGTTACAAGTACTGGGTATTACTATAAGACTGATGAATCACAGACCTGTACCTCTGAAATATGTTAATTAATTGAATTTAAGTTAAAAAATGTTTTTAAAGTTAAAATAAATTAAAAAAATAAAAACTTGAGCATATTTATAATAAGTCTTGTCTGCCAATTCCATCATCAGTGTCTTATGGATCTGTTTCTACTGACTGATTTTTCTCCTGGTATATTTTCTGCTGTCATATTTCCTGTCATATTTTCTGCTTCTTGAAACGTCCTGTAATTTTTAATTGGATACTGGATATTGTTATATTGTGCTGTTGAGTGACTGGATTTTAATCTTCCTTTTAAGAATTTCGGTGTGCTTGGGCTGACAGTTAAACTACTTCTGGGTCGGTTTGATCTTTTCAAGACTTGCTGTTTAGCTTTATTAGGGAGGTTCTTGAGCAGTCTGCCCTCAAAAGCTGGTTTATCCTTATTACTGAGGCATAATTTTCTGGGGTCTTCACTGAGTACCTGGCTGTTCAACAAAGTCTTTCCATAATGTCCAGTTAGAACTCGGATGCCTCCCAGTTCTGTGAGAACTCTGAGAACTGCACAGCTTATAGCTCCCCAGCCTCATGGATTTTCATCCCACGCATGTGCTGCTCATACTTCAACAATAGACTCAAGTAGGCACCTCGGCTATCTGGAGCCTTTCTCTATATACTCCCTCCTCTTCTGTATTCTGCCCCACAATTTCCTGCTGCCTTTGCTTCCCCAAAATCTGATCTGTCTCAACTCACTGATACCACCATCCTCTGCTCATGTTTCCCTCTCTGTGTGGCTATTTGGAAAATACCTCCCAGCACAAAGCCAGAGTGATAGTTTTCATCTCATCTGTTTTCCCTTTCATAGATTCACAATCCTATACTGCCTTGTACTCCAAGAATACAACTGTTTCATATTTTTTGTCCAGTTTTCTATTTGTTTAAAGTAGAAGGGAAAGTTTAGCATGCATTACTCTGTCTTGGCAGAAGCAACATATATGTTCAACCTATCCTTTTTGTCTAGTCTCATCCCATATTCGGACCACACCAAACTACTACTTCTCTACCCCTGGCTGAACAACTTCTTCTCTTTTATGTCCCTGCCGTGGTCATTTCCTTTCCATCCAACATGACCCAACTCTTAGGTCATCTCATCTTTGAAAGTCCTCAATTTTCTGTAGAGATTTTTTTTTTTAATCCCTGTCTCTACAGCATATCATTCACACACACTATAGCATATATCCCAAGGTACTCTCACTATTAGCACATCTCCCCACTGAAGTGAATTTCAATAATGAAAATTGCTAACACTTGGATACTTTCTATGTGCCAGATACTCTTCTAAGCACTTTACCTATATTTACCCATTCAATCTTCATAAAACCCTAAAATATAGGTACTATTATTATTCTCATTTTACAAATGAGGAAAATAAAACACAAAAAGGTTAAGGAAATTGCCTGAGATCACATAGCTTGGTAGTTGTAGAGACAGGATATAAATCTAAACAGCTGATTGTAGAGCTCATGCTCACTATACCGTCTCTGATGAATTCCTGAAGGGAAGCGACTGTGTCTTATTCTTGTTTGTACATTCCATGCCAAGAGCACCTCAAATATTTGTGGAATGAATTAAATTTTTTAATTTTCTCCTAGTCATCCAAAAAAAAAAAAAAAGTCCTTCGTAAGTAACGCAGGTCTTCAGTCAGTAATTACAGAACTGAATCTAGAAGAGGTCTTTTATAAACATGGAAGAGACTAAAATTAAATTTCTAATAATAAATTCAGAGATCTCTGAAGAATTTTAACATGCAGAAAAGACTAATGAGGCTTTATAGGTAGCCAAGTAACTGTAGTGAACTCAGGAACAAAACATCTCTGCCAAAGAATCAACACCCCCTTAGAGAGAGATGAAATGTCATAATTTGTCTCCATTAAATACATACTAAATTAATCCTACCTATGTCAATGTGCAATAGAGATCAGGGCAAAAGTAAAAAGACAAGAGTATTTAAACAAAAATCTAATCCTAAAAGCCAGATATGTCAATAGTAATCAATGAAAACAAGTAAGGCTATATTGCTCAATGATATCAACTATGTATAAACAACAAAAATTTAATTCTATGTGAAAGAAGTAAGTCATTACCTTAGAAACAATAAAGTGTCCTCCATATTATTGTTAAAAACATTTCAGTTCTTGACAGTAGGTATATATAAAACTGAAAGTACTCCAAACGAAATAATACAGGAATACCCTGCCTTTCCAAAGTTCACATTAGAGCCACTTTGCTTTACAGAAGACATGTATTAGTTCACTGACCAAAAGAAATACAAAGAGTATTTTCACTTTTATGAAAAAGGGCAAAAAGCAAAAATAGTGTTCAACGTTTGTTTTGCTGTTGTTTAACGTAGTGGTCAACAGCAGTGAGCTGTTACAGAAGCAGTGCGCACCCCGAGCAGCGAGACTGGAACCACCAAGCTCCTTCCCTGGGAACTACACTCAGCATCTTAGCATCAAACTGCTGTAGCTTTGAACTGTATCTGTGAGCATCTGTGCTTTATCTCAATTTATTTTGTGCATTCATTAGCAAGATGTGTCCTAAAATATCAAAAAAAGCCTAAGGGAGATTATTTTTTGGGTCTGGGAATACTCAAAAAGTTTTCCATATAAATTAATGGTAATTGCTTCTTTTGCTTGATGCCATTTTGGCTTATCGAAGGTTTCATAGAAATGCTCTACTTTCAGATAGTAGGGGAGATCTGTAATGATTTATACAGAAATTTAAATGATTAAAAATAAAAAAATATATTTTGCACAAGTGGATAATCACATTTAATCAGCAAGGTAATAACAAACCATAGGGTACAAGTTGTGAGGAAATAAGGGTTGATGTACTGTTGCTATTCAACATCCACCATGCTACCAATCTACATCACATACCTGGGCTTCTAGTCCATCCTACAGCCCACTGTCCAGCTTGGACAGGTCCACAATCTCTCATCCAAAGTCCCTGAAACCAATTCAAAATTTTTCTGATTTTAAGAAAGTGCATTTTACCCTGCACTCCAGTAGGATCTGGGGCAGCACCCTGTAATCAAACACATGAATATTTCTGCAGCAAAAATGCATGAATATTCCATTAAGTAGAATAAAGACTATAAATAATCGCTCATCAGTTCAGGTCAGATTTATGAGCCTGAAAAAACATTCTGTTTTCTGAGCCTTTAGGATTTTTAAATAGTAGGAAAAGGATCATAGATCTGTGTTACCACATTGCATCCAATCTGCTCACTCCCTTCTTGAGAAATGACAATGGCTCCCTTACCTGCCATATTCAATTATAACACTAATTTCTATACTAGTATAGAAATGGCAACACCTTTGGAAGTCACTTATTCAAACTCCTTACTTCATTGCTTAGGAAACTAATGCCCTGAAAACGTGGAATAACTTGCCTTGGGTCATACTGTTACCTACTGACAGGATAAAACTAGATCATACAGGTCTCCTGTCTCCCACGCCTACTGCTTGTTTGTTGGTTAATTCACTCATTCATTCTCTCTCTCAATTCAAAGTGATTCTTTTCAGCTTTTTAAAATAATTAAATAATTACAGACTCACAGAAAGTTACAAAAATAGTGTAGAATCCTATGTATCCTTTATCTGGCTTTCCTCAGTATTCAGCTGTAATACAGTATATGAAAACCAAAAATTAACATTCATACATTAGTGTTAACAAAACTACAGAGGTAGGGAGCCTGAGTGGTTCAGTCAGTTGAGCGTATGACTCTTGGTTTTGGCTCAGGTCGTAATCTTATGGATTGTGAGATCAAGCCCCACGTTAGGCTCTGCGCTCAGCACGGAGTCTGCTTAGATTCTCTCCCTCTGCCCCCATCCCCCTGCTCTCTCTCTCTCTCTGTAGAATAAATAAATAAATCTTAAGACAAAACTACAGCCATACACCATTTTCAGCATTTTTCTTAACCTATCTTCATTTGTATGTGTCGGTGTACATAGTTCTAAGCACCTTTATGCCATGTATAGATTAATGTAATTGCCATCAAAATCAAGATATTGAAATGTTTAAAAAAAAAAAAAGATACTGAAATGTTCCATCACCACAAAATACCTCTTTGTATTTATATCCTCCCTGCTGCCCACTCTGTCCCTGACTCTAGCAAGCATTAATCTGTCCTCCATCTCCATAGTTTTGTCATTTTGAGAATGTTGTATAAATGGAATCATACAGTATTATAGGGGCCAAGGGCAGGCCGTCCCAAGATTGGCTACTTTGGCATGAACCTTATTTTGAATTAAAAGCAATTGAAACCCAGCAGATCAAGGAAAAACTCTTTACCTCCCCCTCAACTGCATGCTCATACCAGGAAGAGAGCTATTAACAGAGATTCCTCTTTCCCTGAGAAACTTATCTGAATAATTGGGCAACGTTTGTTTCCAAATATCTCCTTTCACCTTCCTGCTAATGGTCTTTCTCCCCTTTGTAATACCCAAACCCCTCCTTCTCTTCTTAACCCATATAACTATCTCCTTGCTTCATTTCTTTGGAATTTCATGTCTATGTGGATTCCCCACATATATGCTATTAAATTTGATTTTCTCCTGTTAATCTGTCTCATGTCATTTTGATTCTTAGTCCAGCTAGAAGGTCCTTGAAGGGCAGAGGAAATTCTTCTTTTCCAACAATATATAAACTTCTGAGACTGACTTTTTCTTTGTGGTAAGACACACATAAAATTAACCATCTTAGCCATTTTTTAAGTGTACAGTTCATTATATTCACAATGTTGTGCAACCAATCTCCGGAACTTTTTCATCTTACAAAACAAACTCTATGCCCTTGGCAACCACCATTTTACTTTCTGTGAATGGGACTACTCTAGATACCTCATACCAATGGAATACAGGCTCATTTAACTTAACATAATGTCCTCAAAGTTCACCATGTTGCAACGTGTGCCAGAATTTCCTTTTTAAGGCTGAATAATATTCCATTATATGTACACAATATTTTGTTTATCCATTCACCTACTGATGGACATCTGGGCTGCTTCCATCACTAGGCTATTGCAAATAATGCTGCCATGAACATGGGTGAATGGACATCTCTATGACACCCTACTTTCAATTTTTTGGCTATATATCCAGAAATGAAATTGTTGGATCACATGGTAATTGTTTCTTTAATTTTTCTGAGGAACCACCATACTGTATTCTGTAGTAGCTTTTTATATTCCTACCAGTAGTGTGGATTGACTTATCCCATTCACCGTAATTCTTCCCAGATTCATTCAAATTGTTGTATGAATAAATAGTTCAGTTATTTTCATTGTTGAACAGGGTTTCAATGCATGGCTGCAATGTCATTTGTTCAACAATTCACCATTGAATGACATCTGGGTTATTCCAGTTTGGGGCTATTACATATAAAGTTGCTATAAACATTGGAGTATAGGTTTTGACCTAAGTTTTTACTTCTCTGGAGTAAATTCTCTGGAGTACGATTGCTGGTTTGTATGGGAAGTGTATGTTTAATTTTATAAGAAACTGCCAAGCTGTTTCTCAGTGTGGCTGTACCATTTTTACATTCCCATCAGCAATGTTAAAAGAAATCTGGTTTTGTTTCTCTGCATCTTCACAAGGACATAAGATTGTCAGTACTTTACATTTTAGCCTATCTAGCAGGTAAGTAGCAGTCATCTCATCATGGTTTTAATTTACATTTTTCTAATGGCTAATGTTACATATGCTTACCTGCCACCTTTTCATATATTTACTTGTCATCTTTACAGGGTTTTTTTTCTAATTGTATTGTTTACTTTCGTAACCATTGAGTTTAGAGAGTTCTTTACATATTCTGGATACAACTCCTTCAGATCTTTGATTTGCAAATATTTTCTCCTCATCTCTGGCTAATCTTTTCATTCTACTAAGAGGGTCTTTTACAAAGACTTTAATTTTTTTTAAGATTTTATTTATTTGACAGACAGAGAGAGAGCACAAGTAAGCAGAGTGGCAGGCAGAGGGAGAAAAAGAAGCAGGCTCTCTGCTGAGCAGGGAGCCTGATGTGGGGCTCAATCCCAGGACCCTGGAATCATGACCTGAGCCAAAGGCAGCTGTTTAACCAACTGAGCCACCCAGGCACCCCTACAGAGACTTTAATTTTGATGAAGTCAAGTTCCTGACTTTTTTTCTCTTATGAAATGGGGTTTTGGTGTTATGTCTAGTAACTGTTTACCTAGCCCCAGATCATGGAGATGTTTTCTATTTTTCTTCTAAAAGTTATACAGTTTTACATTTCACATTTAAATTCATTTTACATTGATCTCACAGGTATCCATTTTCCTTTTTTTTTTTTCTTAAGGTGTGAGGTGTAGGTCAGGGTTTGTTTTTTTGCCAGTGATGTCCAATCATTCCAGAACCTTGTTAAAAAGACTATTCTCCCTCCACTGGATTGCTTTTGTACCTTTGTCAAAAATCAATTGGGCATATTTGTGTTGATCTATTTCTGGGTTCTCTATTCTGATCCATCGATCTGTCTATTCCTCTGCCAATACCACAATGTCTTAATCAATGAAATTATATCTATGACTGGACATAAGGTAGAATGATTCCTCCTACTTTCCCCCCCAAAATTGTTTTAACTATTTTAATTCCTTTCTTGATGCTCATTTTACTTTACTGCACTTGCTTTTCAGGTCCTCCCTATACCCAGAAGAAGTATGACAGCCTAGGGAAGAAAGGAGAAAAAAGAATCACAAAGGAAACAATATGTAATATACTACAACCACCCTAAAATGTTACCCATGTAATTTCTTCTTCTTTTTTTTAAAGATTTTGTTTATTCATTTGAGACAGAGATAGCAAGCACAGAGGGAGAGTGAGAGGGAGAAGCAGACTCCCCACTGAGCACGGAGCCCTCAAGTGGCTCAATCTCATGACCCTGAGATCATGACCTAAGCCAAAATCAAGAGTCTGGTGTTTAACCAACTATGCTGCCCAGGTGCCCCAAGATTTTAAATTTAATCTCACTTCTGAATGTGTTAGAGTACAGTTCTAGGCTCTTTTTCCTTTCCTGATGAGATGGCATAGGTAAAAAAAAAAAAAGAAAGAAAGAAAAGGTAGTGAATAATAAATTATAGTGATTTCCTTACCAAAAACCCCACACTTCACCTAAATTTTAGGGTATTAGACATGATTCATCTCTAACATACCATGCAGATTTAAACCAAAAGTAAAATAACCCAAGGGGTTAGAGTATTGTTTAAGTAAATAATAGACACCCAAAATATGAAACTGTAAGAGAATTTACCAAGTCCAGTTTCCTATGTTTAACTAAATCAACTACAAGGGGTCTTTCCGTCCTTGGCTAACATAATGACAGCATCTTCCTTTTTTTTTTTTTTAGAAAGGCAGACTGCCACATGCGGCACCTCATTTGGATATATCTGCAGTCTCAGAAGTTTCACTACTCTACATTCTCCAACAAATGGACCTTGAGAGCTTTTTTGGAGGTCCTAGCAGGGGAGTGCAGCTACTCGTATACCCTTGAAGGAAGAACAGTCCTCTCCTTTATCGGGGAAGGTCGTCTTCTTCAACGGAGCACACAGCTTCAGGAGGGACCCACATGGAGCAGTGAGGGAGGAAGGGGACACCCACCTAGCCAGCCAGATCAGCCGAATCAACCTGGCAATCAATGGGGTGACAGATGTCGCAGCCAGATAGCCCTCACATCCTTCCTCTTAATTATCAATGCTTTGCTGATAAGATTTCAACAAAGTAAGGTGTACATCATTCAAAAATATACAGTTGCTTAATCCATGTTTTTAGCTATAATTTACAATAATCACAGTCTGCCTACCCTTTGGATCAAATGCTTGCTCCACTACTAAAACAGATGAATACAGGACATCCTCCCCAAAGGTTTTTTTTGTTCTGCCTGTGAGTTCAGACTGTTTAAATAATTTGTGATACACTATCAAAGAATAATAAAACTACATGCACATTAGCTCTTTCTTTTCTCACAAAATAAAACAATTCATACATGTTACCACCTTTACTGCAACTTACCTATTTTGTTCCTCTCCACTTCTTTCACTGTGCTGTGGTACTGGGCAGTCAGGGCAGGTTACAACTAGCAAATTTTTAGAGCCAATTAGTCTTACAAGCTTTCACCTAGTGTGTCTCTGGTGGCTTCAGAAGGGATCTTCTCCAACACCCCTTCTAATGCTCTGGCAACTAATGGCAACTAAGTAGATGAATTACAACTCTTAGAATATATACATTAATAAGGCCTTTTCCAGCTCTGCCCTTTTCACTTCAATGTTTTATTACAGAGACAATAATATGCACAATGCCATGTACTACTACGAGCCCTACCACTAACACTACCATTGCCACCACACACAGCGAAACCCACTATTTGATTAGCAAAAATTAAGAAACTTCAAGGCTCTGGTGCTATGAGAACATAGAGTAATCTGAACTCAGACATTGATCATTAGGGTAGCAGCTGGTACAATCACTTTGGAAAGCAATTTGCTATTATTTACTAAAACGTGCTATTATTTATTATTTATTATTTGCTATTATTTACTGAACACGTGCATACACTCCTCCTCCATCCATTCTCTCAAGACAAGTACACCTGGAGACATGCACAAGTACACCTGGAGACATGCACAAGCACATTCACAGCAGCATTTTTCATAATACAAAAATGCAAACCACCCAAATGCTGATTGAGAGAAGGCTATGGCATAGTCAAACAATGGGATTTCATACACCACTGAGAAACTAATGAAGTACAATTAAGCACGACATGGACAAATCTTAGGAACAATTATGGATAAAAAAGTAAGCCTAGCAGACTACAAGCAATAAGCTACCATATTTATAAATTTCAAAAGTGAGCAAAATTTAACATATTATTTAGAGAAACACCAATATAACTTTTAAAAATGAAAAACAAAACACAAAATCCAGTACACTGGGATTCAGGGACGTGGACTGGGGAGTATGGATAGTTTCAAAAGGATTGGTAGTTATAGCTTTTAAATTAGATGGTAAGCTCATTAGTTTCATTACTAAGCCTTAAAACGTGTGTGTGTGTGTGTGTGTGTGTGTGTGTGTGTGTGTGTTGAGTGTATAACATCTAAAATCTACAGAGAATTAACATTCTAACTACAGGACAAGTTTAGCCCACTGATAAGATGATACTCCTGATACTGGAAACAATGCCAATAAGTAAAATCACTTTATTGTTATTTGGTCACTTATATACTAACAAAGAAACGACAGGTGTCTCAAAAAATTATACCAAGAAGGTAAGCAAGAGAAGTGGGGGTGGCTGGAAAAGAGTAACATAAGGGATCCTTGTAGTGACAGAAATGTTCTGCATCTTGACTGTATCAATGTCAATAATCTACCTGTGATACTATAGTTATGGCAGATGTTACCATTGGGAGAAACAGGTAAAGGGTACATTGGATCTCTATTATTTCTTCCAACAGCATGTGAATCTATAATTACCTCAAAATAAATTTAATTAAAAAAAGGAAAACGGGGCGGGGGGAGATAATTTTTGTCTAGGTTTTCTCCACCTTGGTACTATTGACATTGGGAGGCCCGTAATTCTTCATTGTAGGGTCTGTGCTGGGCGTCATAGGGTGTTTAACAGCATCCCCGGCCTCTGTCTACTAAGTGCCAATAGCATGCCCTAGGCATGACATCTCCATATACTACCAAATGTTCCCACCGCCCCACCTGAGAACTAACTACAGCTCTACTCACAAAAGCAAGAGCTGTGGAAATGTTCCCAGTTGAAGGAGATGAAAGAGACATGACTACTAACTGTAATACGTGATCCTAGGCTAGATCCTGAACTAGAGAGGAAAGAATACTACAAAGGACATTTCTGGGTCAATTAACAAAACTGGAATATCAAGGTATATTAATATTGTATCAATATTAAATATGTTTAAATTGATCACTGTAAAGAATATTCCTATGCTTAGGAAATACACAATTACATATTTAGGCATAAGGGACCATGATGTATGCACTCTACTCTCAAATAATTCATTAAAAATGTGTGTATTTACACATAAATGTAAATAGTATGTACATATGTTTAGAATAGGGAATCTGATTAAAAGGTATGCAGCTATGTTCTTTTACTATTTTTATTCTTGCAACTTTTCTGTATGTTTGAAATTATTTTCAAATAAAAAAGGTTTTTGTTCGTTTGTTTTTACTGGAAGCGTAAGTTGTGGTCTTAAAATCCTAATGGCAAGTTTCACAGTAGTAGTCCAGAATAAGTGATAAAAATCCCAAGAGGACAGTGACTACTGACTGGATAGATTCTTACTTTAAGGCTAGGATATTCGTTGCAAATAACTGTCTACCTTCAGCAACATCTCCCCTCTCCATTTTTTTCTGGAGGCGACCACTGGAACAGTGCGGAACCGAAAATCAATCTATCCTATTTTTAAAAGACCATTTCCACAAAGTGACTTAAACCCACATTCCTACTCGATTTCTCTACAATTCACTGAGGCATCTTTACCCTCAATAATTAAGAAGCAAAAACGCGAGAAGACTACAGGTGTTTTCTCAAAACTAAATCACTTATCCGCTCAGCTGGGCAAATGGAGAAGAAAGGTAAGGTGAGTGGACTGGAGAAGAGACATCAAATGTCCAGGAGAGCTAAGGAAAGGAAGGGGTAAAAAGAAATAAGGGAGTCAGTCTGAGCGAAGTAGGGAGTGTCGGCCAGGAAAAAGGACTAGAGTAGGTGCGAGAGTGTCAGGAGAATAGTCAGTAAGTAGCTCACCTGGCCGTGGTAAGCAGAGGGTGCTGAGTCCCCACCAGCTTCCGCACCTGCATAGCGATGTTGCTGAGCTCGTCGCTCAGCAGGCAGCGGAGGCTCATGAAAGACGTGGGATAGCCCACGATCTTCTCTGCCTCTGACACCACTTGGTTCCAGTGGCCTGGGGACCTGGAGGACTGACCACGCCAGGAGCCCACCGAGGAGATGGTATCGAGGGACGGGGACCACCACCAGCGACGCGGGGAACCCGACACCCCGAGAAAACGGGGCAAGCGCAACAGCAGCTGCCGAAGGCTCATGGTTTGAGTCTGGGAATGTCAGGGACTTGGGGGTGTCCGTAGTTGGCGCGGGGAACAAACCAGGGGCAGAGGATGAACTTGCAACTAGAAGAAAGCGGCAACTCCTGACCCTCAAAGAAGGGTGAGTTCCTGGAATCGTGACCAGAAAAGCACTTTAACTGCAGCTTTCAGCGCTTCGGGTTACACAAACAACTGCCGGAGCTCAGCACTGCCCCCGGCTATCTGGGTGGAAACCACGGCCGCCTCCTAAATGGGGGATGCCATATTGGCGAGATGGAATACGGTCTGTCGTAAAGATAGAGGCCGGTAGTTCAAGAGCAAAGACTGTTCCCTACTTTATGGCACAGTCGTGAACACCCCCGAAGGGGCGGGGCTTTGGAGGTGAGCTCGGGAATGGGATGGGGTAGGGCGAAAGCGTAAGCTCCTCCCACACCCCGTCCTCACCCGAGGTTAGGAAGACCTCGGTTTCCCCGGAGTGCGTTACGTCGTGTGGGCTGCCGAGTGGTACACTCGTGTTCGGAGCTTGGGCCCAGTCTGATTCATCAGGGCATGCCCAAAGCCCAGCACAGCGTGGCGCACAGAAATATTTGTGTAATGGACGAGGGTCGGTGTCTGCCAAGTCTCTTTTCATGGCTCCCAGCCCCCCCCCCGGAAGGAAGGGCGCCAGGCGGAGGTGCCCGCTCCCTTGGGAAGCCTCTCACAGCTGTCCACCAGCCCCAGGCAGGGGTTGTGGACCGGTGTGAGGGCAGCCCTGAGGGCGACTGGCCTTGGGGAGTTACGGTTCGCTACTCAGTAGTGGGACGCAAAGTCTAGCCGTGGGACTGAGCCCTCTTCGCTCTCAGTTCCCAACAGGACGGAAGGTGGCGTGGCCCGGCGGAAAGGGTTCTTTTTCCCCAAGGAATGCCCTTGATCCTTGTCTAATCACCAGCCTCCCCGCTGAGTCTCGGTTTCCCCTGCGTATGGCCCAGGCAGAAGCAGCCGTGCCTCCACAGGGGTGCAGAGAGGCCCGGGCCCAACCTCTCTTGTATTTTCCCTCCTAAGGAAGCTCCGTTCACCACCAGGATTCAAAACCGGATCACCGGCCGTAGTGCTTTTCACTTATGGCACATGTGTTAGCTCATTTTATCCCCAAAACAACTCCATTAAGTAGGTAGTGGTTAGTATTCTCCATGTTTCATGGATCTTGGCACATCCAAGTTGTGTAAATGGTCAAAGGCCACACCAGGCCTTTAACAGGGGTGTTATCGCAGGCAATCAGGTTTCTGCATCCGTGCTCTTAACCACAGCATTACGTGAAGTAACAACCTACTAACCATTCCTTACTCTTTATTGCTGAGGGGAAGCAGTCAATGTGGTTATCATTCAAGCAATGCTACGTTTTCTTTTTTCAGGTATACCTAGTATCCTGCTCCTTTTCTCATCACCCAAAGCAAGTGTTTAAAAAAAAAAAAAAAGTCCTCATTAGGGGTGCCTGGGTGGCTCAGTGGGTCAGGTAGTGATCCCAGAGTCCTAGGATCCAGCCCTGCCTCTGGATCCCTCTGAGCCTAGAGCTTCTCCCTCTCCCCTTACAGCCTCCCTTTTTCTCTCTCTCCCAAATACATAAATAAACAAACCCTTGTTCATAATGAAAGATGTGTTACCCAACTTTACACTCTTAAAAATAGCTTGTACAACTGGCTTCAACTTTCAAAATGCTTTCAAATTTATGATTGATATTTTTCAAATTAGTATCATGCACAGTACTGGACTAGATTCAGGCTACAGATAAACGTGTAGACTTTAAAAAGGACGAAAAGAGTGCTCATTTTGCAGAAAGATGCTTTTCTCTACAAATATTTAGCCTCAGACTCCCTTTGAATAGCAAATTTCCCTTGTGATTTAAAAATCCAATTTTATTTCCAAAAATTCACTTTTAGGCATAACTTCTCGGGGGTACACTTTAGATGAAATGAATTAAGCTTGTAAGTGTTAAACACAGTCTTTGCCCACAAAATAAGGCAAGCTGAAGTTCAAAATAATTCCTGTGGAAGAGATAACAAACTCCTGGCAATAAAATTCAGCTCTGCTCTAGATGAAAATAAACGTGGAGAGTGAGCTATCTTACCATTTCAAAAAGTTCCAAGGCCTGAGCTTCTGGGTTATCCAAGGTGAAAGAAGTCATGAAAAAATGAAGAGAGATAAAGGCTGAATGTGATAGATTGTGCACCTGAGGCTGTTTCTTCAGAATCACGGAACCTTAAGACTAACTTTTCATGCAATTTCCTTAATACCAATTCACAGCATGTACTTTAATTTCTCCACAGAAACCAAATGCATTATTCTCCGGTCATACTCTATTAACCAAGTTTTTGATTATTCATGGGACTTTTGGTCCCATTTACTTTAAATAATCAGCACTTTCTTTTATACTTACAGTTAAAAGGTTGCATTATACCTAATGATAATCCGCTTGTAGAAGGTTAAAATGGTATTTATTCCAGATAAATATATCACTCCTTTGAGTCTTTCTAAAGAAATTTCTGAATTGATAGCGACTTTTGGGGGAGCAGGGAGAGGAAGTATCTGTGATTCTGTCCTTCCTCTGCCACTGGTAAGAGTCATTTTGCAAGTGTCTGCAAATATGTGTATAAAGAAAGAGTGTAGCAGAGCTCCTCACCCTTGGTGTTACTGATGTTTGAGGGCATGGATTCTTTGTTGGGGGGGGGGGCTGTCCTGTGCATGGTGGGATGTTTAGTAACATCCCAGCAGTAACCGCCCTCTAAGGCTGTGACAACCTGATGTGTCTCAGGACATTGCCAAGTGTCCCCTGGGGCCAAAATCACCCATGGGAATATAGGGAAATGGGAGATGCCGAAAACAAACAAGAACAAAACAAGGACCGTTGATGACACTGACTCGCACAAAGTAGCAAAAGAAGAGGTCCCACGCGTGAGTAGCCTTGCAGGTTAAAATGGTCACACCACAACCTGTGGAAACTTCCAGCCATGTACAAGGACTTCTCCATCTCCTTGGACTTGGGATTGTTTGGGAGACAGCAAGGTGACAAAAGATGCTCATGGTTCTTCCTCCACCTTTCTCAAGATCCTGAAGTTGGTAAAGTGCCAGTGGATTTCACTTACTGTCCTCTCCACATTCTGCTGAATGGTGAATGAATAGAAACAAGTTGAGTTATATTTGATGTCCTTTTCTTTGGCTGGAAACCTAAGCCAGCCTTTGGAAGTACAAGGTCTTAACAAGGATGGTGTATGCTTTGGGCTTTGGCATTTCCATGATTAAGTGGGTGGACATAGATAGGGACACGGCAGCCACCCTCCTTCCACCACCTCAACACAATCACCTATTGTTTATGCTAAGAAAATTTCCTCCAAAAGCAAAGCACTGTGGTGTATCTTGGGGCAGAATGATAAAAAGGAGGCAAGTAATCAAATTAGCAACAACCCGAAAGTTTGACCGTCTATTGGGCTGCTGGCTGTGGAGAACAGGGACAGCCCATGTCACCAGGGAGATTGGAAAATAGTTCACAGCATCTATGGAAGGGAATTTGATAATCCCTAGAAAAATTACATGTGCATTTATACTTTGATCCAGAAATCCCAATTCTAGGAACCCTTACCAAAATACAAGATGACTTATGCACAAGGTTATTCACTGCAATATTATTTGTAATCGCAAAAGATTAGAAACCAACCTAACAACCACAAGTAGGGGAGTGGTTGAATAAACTGGAGTAGATCCATACAATGAAATACACTGTGTAACTCCGAAAAGATGTAATGTGAGCTCCAGAATATGGGTTAGCTTTTAAACAATGATAGGAACCAAAAACATACCAAGACGCAGAACAGTACAGTATTTTGGGGGGAAGATAGGTGAACTACCAATATACACTTGCCTATATATTTGGGTTGGAAAGAAACAGCTGGAGGGGACAGGTGTGGAACAGACTACCCTGAATATACCTTGACTATATAGTTTTGAACGTATAGTCATGAAATGCATTATGGTATTGGTCAACTAACAAAGACAACAGTCAAGTCTTTTATTACACAATCTGTATAAAAGTAATTAATTTTCCTAGAGGTTCCAACTACATATCCCAATTTCTCATTTGTTATTTAACTTTGTTTAGCTTTTGGTTCTTTTGTTGTCCTGTTCCTCATTTTTTGTTATTGCTATATGAATGATCTGTATTTAAAAAATAGTCATGTATAAGTTTTATATATCTAAATAATTTTAAATTCTAAAGAAAAATGTAATTGGTAAAATTTGAAAACAAGCTGAAGCAAATGATCTAAACATATATTGAGTGGGTGGCATAACCACAGCAAGTAAATAATGAAAAGATTTTAGAAAATAGTGTTTTTACAGTGCATTTATAGTGGAATATATTCTCAGGATAAAGAAACCTACAAAGAAATCTTTTTTTTAAAGATTTTATTTATTTATTTGACAGAAAGAGATCACAAGTAGGCAGAGAGGCAGGCAGAGAGAAAGGAAGGGAAGCAGGCCCCCTGCTGAGCAGAGAGCCCGATTCGGGGCTCCATCCCAGGACCCTGAGATCATGACCTGAGCTGAAGGCAGGGGCCTTAACCCACTTAACCCACTGAGCCACCCAGGCGCCCCTTCCTACAAAGAAATCTTAAACTTCAATCTGCAGTCCTTTTTTTTTTTTTTTTTAAGATTTTATTTATTTATTTGACAGAGAGATCACAAGCAGGCAGAGAGGCAGGCAGAGAGAGAGGAGAAAGCAGGCTCCCTGACAAGCAGAGAGCCTGATGCGGGGCTCGATCCCAGGACCCTGAGATCATGACCTGAGCCGAAGGCAGAGGCTTTAACCCACTGAGCCACCCAGGCGCCCCTGCAGTCCTTTTTTTTTAAAGCATTTTTTAAAAGGTTTTATTTATTTATTTGACACAGAGAGAGAGAGATCACAGGTAATCAGAGAGGCAGGCAGAGAGAGGGGGGAAAGCAGGCTCCTTGCTGAGCAGAGAGCCCGATTCGGGGCTCCATCCCAAGACCCTGAGATCATGACCTGAGCTGAAGGCAGAGGCTTAACCCACTGAGCCACCCAGGCGCCCCTCAATCTGCAGTCTTAATGCTGGTAGAAATATAGATATAATTATCTTCGAGCCATTCTTATACATTATAGGTAAAAACAAATGTTAGAATTGTTAGGAACAATGAGGTGATAGACTCCATGTAAAATTACAGTTAAATTGGAAATAGTATGAACTTATAATTTTTCCTTTTCAAAAATGTTTCTTATGTCCCAATAAGAAAAGTTTTGCATCTGAGGAGCGGGGAGAAGCATTTACTTGTTTTGTCCCTTGAAAAGGCCTGGAAATAATGATAATCTTATAGCAATAACCACTTTTAGTACTCATAATCATACTTTCACCACACCATTCCCTGTTAAAAGGAATGAGTCCTTTAAAAGAATGGCAGATTTCAGGGCTGGGGCGAGAAATGGGCATTATGAGCCTGGGACACCCTGTTGTGCCTGGGATTCTATTATAGTCTAAAGTCTAGGGGCATCTGGGTGGCTCAGTCATTAAGCGTCTCCCTCTGTCTCAGGTCACGATCCCAGAGTCCTGGGATCGAGCCCGACATCTGGCTCCTTGCTCCACGGGAAACCTGCTTCTCCTTCTCCCACTCCCCTTGCTTGTATTCCCTCTCTCAGTGTGTCTTTCTCTGTCAAATAAATAAAATTTTTTGAAAAAATAAAGTCTAATGAGTCAGGTCAAAGGGACAAAGGAATCAGCATAAAGGAGCTCTCACTAGCTGAAAAGGGGACAATCTGAGCATTAAAACGGAGTACAACTATAACTGATCAAGATTCACTAAGGACATATAAATCCTTGAGTTTGTTATTGGACACAACTAGGGCAATACTCTGAATATTTTCAATATCATGAAAGAATTGAACATTTATCCTGCCTTCCTGTAAGGATTGTACTTGATGGTGATTTAGTCCGGCTCACCCCCTTGAAAGCTGAATCTGAGACAAGGGCTTACTTGGAGGTAGTTTTATTTTGGATAGCCACCTCAGGAAGCAGCAGCGGATGACTAGGGAGAGTGAATCACAGGAGGTCTAATACAAGGGTGTCTCCGAGTTAGTCATCGCTGTGGGAAAGGAGGCCTTGAGGCTGCTGGGACTCTGAGTTGCCATGTAGAATGTATTTCATAACTGTCAGCTTGATGCAAGAGAGGGGCAGTTGTGGACCAGTTCCTACCCTCCATTGGTCCAACTTTCCCCCTTGGGGCATTGGCCCCCTCACACTTCTAAGCTATCATGTGAGTGCCAGGCAGATATCGCACCCTCATGGAGTCAGAGGGGCTCGGGGGCAGAATGTGACATGTAGGCAGTGCATATGTGGAGAAGGGCTGTCAGGTTACATCCGCAGGAAGCAGGTTGCTTGGGCAATGGCTGGAGCACAGGCAGGCTGAGAGGATGTAAAACAAGGAACAAGCCACTTCTCGTAGACAGTCCAGGCTGATGAGGGAAAGTTCTTCTTCCTAACATAATTCCATCTAATAAAGGAGGAAGAAAGGATAGAATGGAGAAATCAACACTGAAATCATCCACTCAGGCAGCAATCCTCAAAAGATGAGAGGCTGATGGGAAAGAGCAGAGGGGCAGTGGAGATACCCTTTGCGTCACTAACTGATGTCAGCGTCGCTAGGTAAGGGGGGGAGCAGGGGGGGGGGGGAGGAGGGGGGCGGGGGATGGGGGGAGGGGGGGCGTTGATGGGGGGTTGGAGGTAGGGGATCCACACAGCTGTGCCTTATGAAGTATACAGCACCGCCTAGGAACCATTTTTGCCAAAATAGTTGACTCTAAATTCTCATCGAGCTGGTAGGTCTAACTTCCAATTTTCTAGAAACATAGGAGGAAGTGGAGCAAGGGAAAGAGCTCCTCAAGGAAACAAACAGACCTATCCAGCATGTCAGATGTCCTACAGCCAGCTGACTGGGTTTCTTCAACAAGGCAAGGGGATGAGACAGGATGTGGTAAAGGACTCCTGTACGTTGAGATTTTGAGAGGCATAACGAGTATAGTGTGTGGACCTTATTTGGATCTTGATTCTAACAAACCAACTGTAAAAAGTAAATTAGGAGGCACTTAAAGAAATTTGAATTCTAGTTTTGGTACATTAGATATTACAAAGGAATTATTAACCTTATGAGTGTGTCAATTAGAAAATGTCCATATTTTTAAGTATATGGGGTAAAATAATACAGTGTCAGGAATTTTCTTTGAGACACTTCTGGAGAGGAAATAATAGACAAAGCAAGAATGCTAAAATCTACGAAGTTGCTGATTCTGACTAATTCATATGTGGCATTCATTACATTATTCCATTTTGTATATGTTTGAATATTTTCATAATAAAATATTTTTAAAGAGGCAAGTAAATCTCCTTGTTCTTTTTTTTAAAAAATGGAAGCAAGTCAAATGACTTGCCCAAATTCATAAAGCTAAAATGTGGTAGAAGTGAGAATGAAAGCTCAAACTCCTCTCACTCCTTCCCCTGTGTCCTATTGTCTTCAGAACTGAAAGCACTTGTCAATTTATTCATTTATTTTCCAAACTCAGGTGCATGTAATTGCTTCTTAACACACTTTTATCATTGGTCCATTGCATTGTGCTTTTTAAAAAATTTATGGTGGTGGTAAACGGCCTCCAGGTGGTGCCCAGTGATCCCTGCCTTCTGGTAGTCACACCTGGTGTTGTCCCCTTCCACACTGTCTTATGGCTGATCTGTGTGATTAATAGTATCCGGCAGAAGTGACAGTGTGTCACATTTGATAATAGTTTTGTAAAAGACATTGCAGTTTCCATCTCGGGCTCTCTCTTGTTCCTGCTCTCTCCCTTCCTCCCTCTCCATTCCTCCCCCTCAACACACACATTATTTGCTCCGAGAGAAGCCATGCCATGAGTAGTTCTATGGAGAGGCCCATGTGGTGAGGAACTGAGCCTCATGCCAACAGCCATGTGAATGAGCCATCTTGGAAGTGGATCCCCACAGCTCCTTCAGAGACTGCAGCCCTGACTCATAGCTTGACTGTACCACCTCATTGGAGGCCCTGAGCCAAAACCACCAGCCTGGAATACACACAGATGCCTGACCCTCAAAACTTTGTGAAATAACAAATGTTTGTTGTTTCTTTTCTATTTTTTTATTTTTTTTTTTAAGATTTTATTTATTAGTTAGAGAGAGAGAGAGAGCGAGCACAGGCAGAGAGGCAGGCAGAGGCAGAGGGAGAGGCAGGCTCCTTGCCGAGCAAGGAGCCCGATGTGGGACTCGATCCCAGGACACTGGGATCATGACCTGAGCTGAAGGCAGCCGCTTAACCAACTGAGCCACCCAGGCGTCCCTGTTGTTTCTTTTTTAAAAGATTATATTTATTTATTTATTTATTTGACACAGAGAGAGAGAACATAAATGGGGGAGGCAGAGGGAGAAGCAGACTCACCACTGAGCAGGAAGACAGAAGACCCAATGCTGGGCTCGATCCCAGGACTCCAGGATCATGACCTGAGCCAAAGGCAGACACTTAACTGAGCCACCCAGGTGCCCCAAATGTTTATTGTTTCAAGTTGCTAAATTTGGGGAGAATTTATTATACTGAAACAAATAACTAATACAATGATCTGCTGATCTTTGTGTAATGTAATACATGCTGGGAACCCACCATCATTACAGGAACTAGAATATTGACGATAGACTTGTCAGTGTGGACCTCTCCATCCCATTCTCTTTCCTCAACCCAAGTTATCTTTATCTGGAAACTTGTATTTATCATTCTCTTTCTATTATCTCTATTTATCTATTATCTGTTATCTGTCATCTCTATCATGATTTTTTTGAAAAACATAACTTAATACATGCATTTCTAGAAAGTGTATTATTTATATGTATTTGAATTTTTTTAAAAAAGATTTTATTTATTTATTTCACAGACAGAGATATGCAGAGAGGCAGGCAGAGAGAGAGGGAAACAATCTCCCCACTGAGCAGAGAGCCCAATGTGGAGCTCCATCCCAGGACCCTGTGATCATGACCCGAGCCAAAGGCAGAGGCTTTAACCCACTGAACCACCCAGGTGCCCCAGTATTTGTTATTTTTAACTTGAAAAAAGATTCCATGCTAATTCCCATGTAATTTCTTATGACCTCTTTTCTTTACTCAATGTTATTTTATTGAGATTCACCCATATCGGTGTGTATAGCGGCAATTTATTTGTTTTGATTGCTGTATAATATCCACTGAGTGAATATATACACACTTTATCCATTCTCCTATCAATAGACATTTGGATTGCTTCCAGATTTTTTTCTGTTACAACAATGTTGTCATGAAGAGATTTACAAATGCCTCCAGGTTCATATGTCAAGAGTTTATATCTAGCATTGGAATTACTGGGCTATAGGGTACGAGAATATTCAAGTTTAACAGATAATGCCAAATCTCATTACAGTACAGTTCTGTATTTCCCTCATCACTGGGAAGATTGCTGAAAGCCCTTTCCATTTTACAGATGAGCCCTCAAAGATGATGTGGGAAAGTGTATATGACTATAGTTCTTCGCTGTAATTTTTCTTTTGGGTTTAATTGTTATTTCTTCCCTTCTTAGATCCTCACTCCACAGGTATACTATAGTCCTTTCTTGCTATCTCCTTCTGATGTTCCATGTGTTTGACCTTAAAACAACTGCAGTTAAGGAGGAAATAGACCAAGACCTACTCTCCTTTTTTTTTGCTAGTTTCTCTCCCCACAGGGCAGCAATGTGGAATTGACTAGCAATGCTGCTAGTTAATTTCACACTAGAATTAGCTCAATAGGGGAAGAACTTGGTCTTTTTCTTTTACAAAAGCTCTTTCCAGGAGGCTGTTTTCTTTTAGGAACTTGGAATGACCAATAAATAAATAAATAAATAAATCAATCAGCTGAGAAGGTTTTTACTTGAACATAGATGACATTATAAAAGATCAACAATCTGGGTTCTCCAGCTCTGTCCTGAATGGCTAGCCATTAACTCTTATGAGGTTGAAATCACTCATCTGTAAACAAAAGTAGATGATATTTTGGGTCCACTTAAGTATCAAAGTCTTTTTATCCCATGAATGAAATTAAGTAGTAGACTAATCTGATTTTATGGTCATTTCATGCCATCTCTCACTCTCTCTCTCTCTCTGTCTCTTAACCAACCAACCTGATTGATCTTGGCATTTACCGAGATTGAAACTTGAGGTCCACAAAGAAGATTTCAGAGAGGGCCCTATTATTCTTCTTTAAGTGTTTTGTTTGCCACTGCATCCCCATTCTTAATACAGTGTCTGTGGAAGGATAGACACCACATAAATATCTGTTGGTCAGTTAAATGAGTAATGAATGAATGTGTTAAGTCTTTCCTCTTTATTCCCATGTTCACTCCACCATCACACTCAAATTCAGAAGTTATTTGAGTTGTATTTGATTTGTAATGAGACTGAGAGCCCCAGGCTAAAGAATATCTCCATCACTACAAGTTCAACTAGCTCTCCATTGTTATTTAAATGTTTCTCATGTTGACCAAAAATTACCACAACCAGTCAAACTCTCTGGGCTTGAGGACAAGGTATCAGTATTTTTGGAATATTCCTTGGGGGATCCTAATATGCAGCCAGGGTTGAGAATTACCACTCTAGAAAAATTATAATCTAGTCTTTATCTGTTGCTTTGTGTTGGTTCTGTCTCTTTTACTCCCCCTTCATTTCCTTCCCTTCCTTTCTCTTCCCTTCCCTTTTTTTTTTCCCCTTTGCTTGCTTGCTTTCTTTCATTCTTTCTTCTCTCTCTCTTCCTTTCTTTCTTTTCTTTTTCTTTAAAAGAAATTCATAGGGGTGCCTGGGTGCCTGGGTGGCTCAGTGGGTTAAAGCCTCTGCCTGAGGCTCAGGTCATGATCCCAGGGTCCTGGGATGGAGCCCCGCATTGGGCTCTCTGCTCAGCGGGGAGCCTGCTTCCTCCTCTCTCTCTGCCTGCCTCTCTGCCTGCTTGTGATCTCCGTCCATCAAATAAATAAATAAAATCTTTAAAAATTTTTTAAAAAAATAAAAGAAATTCATAGGTCAGACTTCATTCCCTAGAGTTAGAGAAATTTAGAATTGTATGTGCAGAAAGCCCCTCATTGTGTTGCATATAATGCATATACAGCTAACAGCAGGTAAAAGGGAGTCATGACATACTGCATTTGTTACATGTACAAAGATTGATAACCTCAGACTATAGAGTTGGCAAAGCATTTGGTCAGTAACTGCTACCCTATAGTAATAAATACAACCCCTAAACTATCTGAAAATATTTCCTCTGTCTTAAAATACAGTTTTTTCCCCCTAAAGTTGGAAAATATTTCATTCAGGGATGGATGTATCTAGGGGTGAACAATCAAATCAGCATGATCAGTTAATTTGAAAAAAATCACTTTTCACAAATTTATTGACAAAACTCTGTCAAGCCATTCTTTTTTAAGATTTTATTTATTTGACAGAGAGAGAACACAGGCAGGAGAAACCAAAAACAGAGGGAGAGGGAGAAGCAGGGTTCCAGCTGAGCAAGGAGCCCAGTGTGGGGCTTGATCCCAGGACCCTGGGATTCTGATCCAAGCTGAAGGCAGACACTTAACTGAGCCACCCAGGAGCACCAAGCCATTCTTTTCATAAGTTCAATGACCAATCCAGTTAAATAAGTCAATTTAAAGCCCTATGTAGACTCACACTAATTCCTTTCTAGAAATAACTATTAGAAGTTCCCAAAATTAAAGTTACCATATTCAAAGCCCATTATGATGTGGCCCATAGATAAATCAACTTTCATAAACTATTTGTTTGCCAAATAAACAATAAGACAATGGATCTGAACAGAAAGAGACAGATTGAGAAAGAGGGAGAGAGCGAGAGAGAGAGAGAGAGAGAGAGAGGATTCCATCATTAACCCTGGCAATATGGAAGCAGAAATACCAGCTTACTGGGCTGAAAAGAATTTGCAAAAGACTATCTGAGAAGATCAGGTAATTAGAAAGAATCATGTAAGGTCATTTCCCAAAAGCTGACTCCAAATAAGAGAAATGTCATTGTCAACTACTACAGTGTCAGAGTGGTTTCTGAAAATTATCCTGGCTTAAATCAATCAAAAGAGCTTGCTGTGATGTTTTCTGTTCTTTGAAATCATGCCACTAGCATCTGTAATAAATATGCTTGGGTATTATAGGGCTGGTATGACTACACTGGAAGTAATAGGTTTGAAGTGCATGACAAAATAAAAGGAACATGCTGATGTCAAAAGGAGTAAGAATCCTTGTATTTTTCTAGGAATAAAAGTATCCCAGTTCCAAAAGTCTAAACAAAGAACAACTCTGTAAGACAGTTTTTCCATGGAGAGTGACAGTGGGTGTAGAGTTTACTTCTAATACTGGCCAAGGGTCCTGTTTCATGACATAAGATTCTTTTGCTACTGTAGAAAGAAGAAAAATTATCATTTTAAAGGAAGCACATGAAGTTCAAAAACTGTGGGCATTCCAAGACACTAAAGGTGCATGAGCTGGTCAACATCTCAGTCTTAGAATTTTCCTGGGTATAGAACTCCTTCTTGCTTCTTCTCTAGCCCAGACTTTCTCTTTTCTTCCTAACAAATTTTCCCATAGAATTTGTAATAGTTGTACCTCAGTTCTCTTATTTTATAATCACGCCTCAGTTTTTTTTTCTTTCTATGCAGGATATTTGAATGCCTTAAAGATTGAGTCTAATGTTTTTATTTGACTTAATTTTTAAAAATACTGATTTAAATATGACTGCTGCTGACATCTTTGAGTGTTTTTACAAGGATAAAATTTATTATTATTTTATAGATAGTTACTGAGAATTATCAGAATAAATGAGATTTCCCTTTCAAAGTAGGTGGAGAGCAAATAAGTAACAAAGGTAGTAGTATTTAAATAGATAACATTTTAATGTATTTCTATGATGGGGGGATCTAAAAATAAATGAACCCACATCCTTCTGTGGATGTCTATGATATAACTTCCTGCAGTGATGAAAACGTGTAAGAAAATCATCTTTATTGATTAGGATCTCAAAATAGTCAGAGTCTTTGATCTTACACACTTCTTTTCCTCAGGTCCCACTTATTATTGTAAAATTATCACTGCTTCTAGTTTCCCTTTGTAATGCCTCCTGGAGTCTGGTTTGTTAAAACCATAGAGAGTGATAGTTAAGATTCTAGGCTCTGGAATTAGACCTGCTGGGTTCAAATCTTGGCTTCATCATTTCCTAACTGTATGGCTTTGGGTAAGTCACTTAACCTTACTGTGCTTTGGTTTACTTATCTGTAAATGTGTAAAATACCTGTATACCTACCTTATTATATAATATATTTGATTATAATTCATAAATGTTCACTCTCATCTCTCTTGGGGTAGAGTAATTTTTCTTCCCTGTGACTGTTAGTCTTGGTCATGGAGTATGGGCAGGAGTGACAATGTGCCAGGTCCCAACCTGGCATCAGGTGTTTTCACTTCCTATCTTGCACACCTCCCATCACCATGAGAAGAATATGACTCAGCTAGCTTTCTTTCCAGAACGACAAGAGGCATATAGAGCAGATCTGAACATAAGACACACCCTGTTGCCAAGTCTCCCTTGTCCATGGCCTGAAGTAGAGTTATGCAACAGAGCCCAGCCTGGATCACCCAAACCACAGTTGGTCCAGAGACTGATGAGAAAGATGAGAAATGCAGGTTGCTGTAACTTACTGGGTTTCAGGGTAGTCTGTTACAAGGCATTATTGCAGCAATAGCTGACTAATACATAAGACTATTATGAGGAGCAAATGAGATACTTTATGTAAGTCATTTAGCCTAGAGCTAGGCATATAGTCAGTGCTCTGCTCAATTAATATTTACTGTTCTTATTATACTAATTGTCACAATTATTATTATTTTGCTTTTCTCTGGGTGAAGATATCCAAGTTATATATTGTGATTAATTTATAACACAGTATTAGGCCAGGTACAGTGAGCAATGCTCTGAGTTGGCTTCCACACAGCTCCTGGCATTGACTGTAGATGGGCTTTATCTGGGAGATGCTGACATCTCTCAAACTCTGCTCATGGCTTGTATGTTTCTACTCCTTCCCTCCTTGAGCTTAATTATCCTCTTACCCAGTTCAGGGGCATGTGTGAAAAACTTGTTTCACAAGTATGCATCCAAATATTTTGTTTTATGTTTATGCTAGTGGTTACTGAACTCCATTTTTGCTGCCTTTGTTCCCTGATTACCCCCCAAATAATAGAAGACTAATATTTAGCTATATGGTCTGTGGGGAAGGACAGATAGAGGAGAAAGTCCCTTGGGATATTAAAAAAGAAAGAAAGAAAGAAAGGAAGAAAAGAAAAAAATATGTATATAGTAGCAGGAGGGTAGAGGCAGTTTAAGAGGTAATGAAAAGCTTTATCTTTTTCCTAGCTTTCAACTTTGGTTATTATATAGATTTTAGTTTCCATTACACTTAAGTCTGAAGTTATACTGTTACCTACAATGTGCTAAAGAGAAAGCATGTTTATCAAGAAGACTCTCAGTAAAAATATGAACCCCACATCATCACATACATGACATCAAGTCAACAAATATTTATTGAGCACCTGTGATGTATCCTGTGCTGATATATGATAACATGTATAACACATCTCCTATTGTATTGATTCTAAGACATGGATTTGCTCACATTTTAACATCTCTGAAATCAAGATGTAGCTTATAGTTGGTAGCATGTAGTAGTTTAATTGTCTCTAAGCCTTTGTCATGATTATCAACATGTCAGTGACTTACAATGACATCTCTTTCTTGTTCACATTACCTAGGGACATGGGTTGGCTTTGGCTGCCCTGGCCTTAGCTCTGCACAGCTACACACGTTTTTCTAGAATCCAGGACTAGCCACCATCTGGGATGATTCTACCACTATCTCCTGGTTGAGGGAGGAGCAAAAGTGGACTCTAATTTCATAAGTACATTTAAAACTGCCTGGATAAGGCTTTTGTCATGTCTACTCACATTTAATTGTCCAAAGCAGGTCACATGGCCAATCCTGACAACAGAGTAGAGTAGGAAAATGTATTCCACCCACCAGGAGTCTGGGAAGGGGCAGTGGGGACAGAAATTGGGAACAATAACACAGTCTATTGTAACAGAATTTTTCCTTTTCTCATGGTATGTAAAACAGTGGTGTGTCTCACAATTGCTGGCATCTTAGAGTTAATGTAATATAATCACCTATATTAGGATTTAGGAGAATCTATTCTTTAGGGATAATATTTTTATGAATTTCTCATTATTTTTTTGATGGGTTTTAAAGGCCCAAAGCAGGGTGCCTTGGTGGCTCAGATGGTTAAGCCACTGCCTTCGGCTGAGGTCATGATCCTGGAGCCCCAGGATCAAGTCCCACATTGGGCTCCCAGCTACATGGGGAGTCTGCTTCTCCCTCTGACCTTCTCCCCTCTCATGCTCTCTCTCACTCTCTCTTGCTCAAATAAATAAATAAAATCTTAAAAAAATAAATAAAGGCCCAAAGCCGAGATTCATTTACTGTTTCTTTCTTTTTCTTCACTAAGCCAGAACACTTCATAGTGAAGGTAAAGTGACTTGTTGACATTCTTTTGCTAATCTTGGGTTGCCATTATTATTACCTAATTTATCTTAATTTCAGCAGTAGATGAGGTTAAACGATAAAAAATTGACCCAAGGACTAGGTTCTTGTCATCATTTACTATTAATTCATTTGTTTATCTATCACACAAAAGATATTTATAGAGCACCTACTATGTGCAGGCACTCTTTTGGCACTGGAGATTCAACAGGGAATAAGGCAGACAAGGTTTTTGATCTTACAGAGATTGTATTCCAGTGGAGAGTGAGAGATAATAAACAGACAGATGAAGAAATTTCAGGTGTTGGTGAGTGCCACGAAGAACAGAACTTATGATTACGTAGTAGAAAATAAGTGAGAGGAGGCTCTTTTAGATGAAACAGTGAAACCCAAAAGCAAGGAGGCTGCTGTGGGTACTCCTGGTAGAAAAGCATGTCAAGCAAAAGTATAGCCAGAATAAGGACCTCGGAATAGCAGAAGAGAAGATAGAGCTAGAAGGTGGTGTAGCTATGTAGAATGTAGCTAGAAGGTGGTAAACAAGAAGCTGAGTTTCAGTTAGGATACAGCTTAGACTGTTTTAATAAAGAGATCAAAAAATACAATCACTTAAATACAAAATACAGCCTATGTCTTGCTCATGTAAAAGACCAGACAGACAGCTCTGGCTTGATGGTATTGGGGGTCCAGGTCCTTTCTGTGTTGTGGTTTTGCCATGTTCACTGTGTGACTTCCAGCTTGTGGTTTGAGTTGGCTAGTCCAGCTTCTATGCTTTTACCATCACTCTAATATCCAGTCAGCAGGAAGCTGCACATGCCAAATCGGCTTACATCCAGGGCCACGATTTGCCATGTGACCATATCTAGCTTAAGGGAGGCTAGGAAATGTGGTCATTAGCTCCAATTCATGTAACTGAATAAACTTTGGTGACACTATTTCTTTCTTTCTTTTTTTTTTTTTTTAAGATCTATTTCTTTATTTTAGAGAGAGATAGAGAAAGAGAGCATAAGCGGGAGGAGCAGAGGAAGAGAGAGAGAGAATCTCAAGCAGACCCCCTCCCACTGCCTGCTGAGCCCAGAGCCTGACATTGGGCTCCATCTCACGACCCTGAGATCATGACCTGAGCTGAAACCAGGAGTCAGATGCTTAACTGACTGTGCCACCCAGGTGCCCCTGGTGATTCTATTTCTAAACAAAAAAGACAAATAGTTGTTAAGAGACCACTAACAGTCTTTTCTACAGAGTAAATGGTAAAGTTAGTAATATAGGCAGAATCCTGAGTATGTAGGGCTTTGATGGCCAGAGCAAAGAATTTGTATTACATTATAAATATGTGTATTAAACATCTATTGTTGCTTTACAGATTTTTCCCCAAATGAAGAAATTTCAAACCAACATTTATCATCTCATAGCTTCTGTGAGTTAGGAATTTGGATGCCACATACCTGGGTGGTTCTGGCTCATGGTCTTTCAGGTAACTGGAGTCAGGACATTGACCAGGGCTACAGTTATCTGAAGGCTTGACTGAGGCTGGAGGATCTGCTCCCAGGATGGCTCATTCACATGGCTACTGGCCGAAAGCTTCAGGTCCTTGCTGGCTGTTGGCAGAGAGTTTCCGTTCCTTTCCATATGGACCTCTCCACAGGATTGCTTGAATGTCATCATGACATAGTAGTTGGCTTCCCCCAAGCAAGTGATCCAAGAAAAGAGAACAAGAAGGAAACCACAATGCCTTTTATGTTCTAATCTTGGACATCATACACCATCAGTTTGCCACATTCTATTTCTTAGAAGCAAGTCACTAAGTTTAGCACATAATCAAGGGAAGGAGAATCTGGCTTCATTTTTCAAGGGAGAAACATCAAAGAATTTATGGACATATTTAAAACCATCACAGTATGATAGGAAATCACTGGAACATTTTAAGCAAAATCTGTTTTACATTTTTAAAGAATTGGTGTGGTTGCTGTGCGGAGAATGGATGACGCAGGGACAAGAGTGGGAGCAGAGAACTCAACTAGGTGGCGATTACTTGGTTTTGGCGACTGATAAGTGGGCCTGAGAGCAGGATGGGCACATGGAGTTGGAGAGAGGGGGTGAGATTCAGGGTATGTTTTAGACGGTGAGCGGCAGGGTGTGGTAAGATATTGTTGGATCTAATGTTATTGGATCTACTTCCACTGGTCTAGGATGGGGAGAAGATAAATCAAAACCTATGAATGCAGAACCTATGGCTCTGCTTGTTCAATGAGCTAATTAGAAGTGTAATTATTATTTTTGTCGTTGCTTTGCAATTGTTATTATGCAATGGGCTCCTTTCTTCATGCATACACACCCTCCTCCCGTTTCATCAGGTACCAATTCTTGTAGACTCTGTTTCTGAGGCAGCTCTTGGAAAGAATTCCTCCCAAGCACTACTGCACTAACATAAACAATTATTTATTTCATCTGGAACTACTGCAAACACCTCGTATGTGATCTCCTGCCTCTGGTCTCTCCTACCTTTCACCTGTTATCCAGATGATCTTCCTATCTGACACTTATGATCTTATTATCACCATATTAAAAAAGATTCAGTGGCTTCCTAGGATTCTCAGAAAGAAGTCTACACTCCTTTAGGATGGTATTTGAGGCCATTGACCGTCTGGTCCTATCCTCCCTTTGGACTGACCTCATAGCTCCCTTTAAGGTATTCATTCTAGGCACACCAAATTATTCACTCTTCTCTTACCTCTCCCTTCACTTTCACATCTTGACAACTTGCTTCATATTGTACTTTCTATCACACTTCTCTTCCTCCCACCCTCACTGGACAGAATCCCACTGGTCACTGTTCAAGACCCAACTCAGATGGTTGCCATCTTTGTCCCCCTCACCGGGAATTAGCCATCCCTTTTTCTTAATTCCCGTCTCTGTTTTAAAACACCTGTATCATTTATGTTTATGCTCACAGTACTTAGTAGTGTGTGTACCCTTAGTGGACTACAAAGAAAATGTTTACATGGACAGAATTTATTTCCTCTTCTTTATCCAACTTGTGCAATGGAGAGAACAAAAGGCAAACTTGCATCAGAAGTTTGGTGAACGAAATGTACATGGAGTATCAACTCTGAGATCTGTACCCATTTAACACAGTCTATACCTAATGCACTTTACAACCACACATGGAGGCATTAATAATTCGAAGGCATTGCAAAAATATCTTCACAATCCAAATATTTTATTAAGGATTCTAGTGACGAGGTCTGCAATAGAAAAGTTTGTAGGTCTTTTTAGAGGCTTAATCACATTTAGTTAGAAATTGAAATTAACAAGAACATTCCATTTCCTAAACATTCCAATTAGTTGATGTTTAGCATATGGGTTACCAAATTTGCCTTTTCAAAGTTTGCATTTAGAGATTGCAAATAAGTCTATTAGGATGAATTTCTAGGTCAGTCAGGTTTTGATTTGCAATATTTAATGTTTGCACAATTTCACCTATGTCTGACCTTTCAAAATTACTTTAACAGACCTACATTTACTACCCTAATGGAATGCTACAAAGTGGCTACAGTGGGTAGTCTGGAAGGACACTGTAACATTCCTTTGGCTGTCAAAATCCATCTGTCCTTAGGTTTGGGGAAATTCACAGAAGGTGATGTTGGGATATAGGACCTTACCTTCCTGTGAAAGCCAAAGAGTTTGAGTCTCAGTCTCCCCACACCCTGGAATTGGAAGCAGGCATCCCAATATCTGGCAGTAAACCCTCACACCCAGGCCTGTGCACCCCAAGATGAAGGACGAACCTCTCCGGCAGCTCCTGGGGAATCATGATGTCCCAATGATGGTTTCTAGAAGGTGTCGGGCAGCAGAGCCAGAAGACGGTGGCATCTTAGATGGTCTCCCTATGCCTGGTCTCCTAAGGCCCTGGGCTCCTGCTAGTTTTCCCAGCCTATTCTCCCAGCCTCTTGGGCTCTAGGAGTCCCCTTTCCTCCAATATTCTTTTTTCCTTTAGACAGAGTTTGTTTTCAATCCTTGAAAGCAAGAATCCTTGCCGGTACCATTGGTGCTGCAAGGCAGTAGAGAGAGTTCTAGACTCGAGTCAGACTGCTGACCCACTCAGTCCCATTGGCCCTCCATTTCCTCATCTGTAAAACAGGACCCAAACCAAATATTGTGTCAACTGTGTGAGGACTGAACACAATAATCTCTGTAAATAATCTCTGTAAAGTATTTTGTACGGTCCCTAGTGAATAAAGAAGCTTTCAATAAATAGTAGCTTTTGTATTACTAAATTCTAAGCAATTGTCCATGTGTTCGGGCCGCAAAACTCTACTGCTCACCACATAAAAAGAACACCCTAGTGTGCTCTCCGTGTTCAGTAATGCACTTCATTTTTTCCCATGCTGGGTTTTTGTTTGGTTTTGCTTTGTTTTCCAGTTTGGGACTTCAGTGCCTTCCCAGACTGCACATCTTGGGACTTTCTTGGGGAGTAGATCTTGCAGTCACTGTACCCGCATCTTCTCTCTTCTGTCTGGCCCTGCCAGCTCTCCCTCACTTTGAGGCTTTCGAAAGGAGATCAGCTGCACTAAAGATTGTCCGAGTTCACATGGAAAGGGCAAAATGGAGTTGAAGCCACAATCCTTCTTAGCATGTGGCATAAAAATTTAGTGGCTTTAATGGACTTATTTAAAAAAGCACATAGGGGCGCCTGGGTGGCTCAGTGGGTTAAAGCCTCTGCCTTCGGCTCAGGTCATGATCCCAGGGTCCTGGGATTGAGCCCCGAGTTGGGCTCTCTGCTCAGCAGGGAGCCTGCCTCCTTCTCTCTCAGCCTGCCTCTCTGCCTACTTGTGATCTCTGTCTGTCAAGTAAATAAATAAAATCTTTAAAAAAAACCCACACATACACACAGCCTATATCTCAAGACTTATTATGGAATCCTTAATTTATCTACTTAGCTTTCGATGAATTTTTTTTTCTTCTATGGGAATGTATAACGTCCTCTCATAGTTAAACTCTGGAATCTTTTCCATTATACTTCCTCCCTCTGGGATGTAATAAAGAGACAACTTATGGCCAAATAGCACATTGGAGACAAATTTTCTGTGAGAGAAAAATGTTTTTTACCACAGGTAATGCTTCTCAAAGGAGGTGGGTCAAAACACAAATATCAATCCTGTGTAACCATTTACTGAATGCCATGTTCGGTTTGAGAATATTAAAATGTGGCACATTATTTCTGAAACGTTGAGTGTTACGGTATAGCTGTTTTCATTTTTATGACAGCCATGTATACATTAAAATAAAGAAGAAATTAAAATTACTTACCTAACTGCATGCACTATTTTCCCAAGAAAAGGCGTTAAAAGGGCTGAGCAGAGAGGAGAGTGCAATGTAGGTGTGCAATTTTATTTTTGACTGGCCACTTCCTAGTGGGACCCTGTGCTCACCCTCACTCTTCTAAGATGTGAATGGGGGACAATTATACTCTCAACCTTGGTTGGGAGAGATAAATGACATATTGTTTGCAAATTCCTGGCTCAGAGCAGGAATCCGCCACACAATAGTTGATGATCTCCTTCAACAGGAGTGTCAGAGGTCTAATAAGTTTAAGGGCATTTGATTATTTGTCTAAAGGAAATATATTATTATAAGTCTCTGTTAGTCTCTATATAAATGAAATAAAGAGTTCTGATTTCATCAATGGATATCATTGAGGAAGGCAATGACCATTGACGATAATTTGGATACCAAGTTAAGTTTTACATGTACCAGAACTGACGAACTATTGAAAATGCTCTATGTTTAAGTTGGTTTTATTATGATATTGAAGGCCATAACCCCAAAGCAACTATTTTTGCTTGGCAATACTACTTAGATGTTGACTAATTAGGCAGATAATGCCCTCCATTTACTCCAGGAGTCAGAAAACTTCATTTGTAAAAATTGCTTAAAAGCCAATTTGAGTTACAGAATAAATATCTATGTGAATTATAAGTATCAATGTAAAAACCTTAGGTATTTGCTACTTGCAAATTTCTTTACTTCCATATAAGTGAACTCAGTCTCTGTTTCATACAACTACTGTGCTAGGAGGCAGAAAACCTCCAGATAATCTAAGTTGATTTGGTCTTCTTTTGTGCCAGTGCCCTGGACTTCTCTCACTGAGCTGGCATCTAGTGGGGTGGGTGACATTTATTCCTCGGACGTGGTTACCTCTCCAGCCAGCATCCTCTGAGATGGTAGTCTTCTTGGAGTCTCTAGCCCAACATTTTGGGGGCAGGACTACTCTAATTCTGCACTCTCTTGGAGTCACACCTGCTCCATTCTCAGCCATACATGAAGCACGTTCATTATGGTGAGTGGAGAGTATTTATGGCTACTCCAGGACCTTCTACTCAGGCTTCTTCATTCCACTGTGTCTATCCTTGATGCACTAGCCTGCTCTGTGTTGTGCTGGCTTGTTCCATAAGGCTTGCTGCTGTTTCAGGCTCTACTTTAGAGGGTGGGGGAGACAGAGTCAATTCTGCTTTCAGCGCTCTGCCTTCATATTCCCCCAAACCTAGCAAGTGTTCTGGTTGTTCCTCCCATTCCCCAAGGCACTGAACTTTGTTGGGAATCTATAGTAAGTCTCATTCCATCATCTAGGCATCTTTGCTCCTTCTTTATTCCAACCACACAGAATTGTGATCTCTCTCCCTTTTTTAAAAAAGATTTATTTATTTATTTGTTAGAGAGAGAGAGAGAGAGAGATCACAAGTAGGCAGAGAGGCAGGCAGAGACAGAGAGAGAGAAGCAGGCTCCCCACTGAGAAAGGAGCCAATGCGGGACTCGATCCCAGGACCCTGGGATCATGACCTGAGCCGAAGGCAGCCACTTAACGGACTGAGCCACCCAGGTATCCCTGTGATCTCTTTTCGATTTGGAAAAACTTCCCTTGGCTTGTCTTTATATTTCCCTAAAGGTACTTTTTATGGCATAAACTTTTAATCTAAATCCTTCAGGTCATTGAGTCTTGATAATCAAAATCTAGACTCTTGAAACTCAGAAAAAGTTTTTTCTCAAACTCTTTTTCTGCTTCGAATTTCACAATTCCATTTTAAGTCTCAAAAGTCATGGGTAATGAACTCATATTTTTCTGTGAATTTATCTCATAACATCCTTACTCTGGAGCAATGGATGTCAAATGAATGAAGTGCATGGGATAGAAAGGAAGTAACAAGTATAAACAAAACAAAGCACTTCTTCATACATCAAAATATTATCTCACCGCAAATGGAAGCTACCTTAAACCTTGAGCTAGCTTCTTCTTAGTTGTCAGGCTTAAAATGGAGAGACTGACCGTACGAATGTACAATAGCAAAGCCACATGGCAACAGAACTCTGATCCCTAACTTTGGAAGCAACAAACCAGAGAAGCCACCATCAGCCCAGAATGGTTGGGACTTCAATGACCTCCGGCTTTCCCATTCCTTACCGGACTTCCCCCTTCCAACTCGGGACCAACTAGAGAAAGCCAAATATGCTCCCCAGACTAATTGCATAGGATGTCCTGCTTCCTTTAGCCCACATTCTAGTTAGCCTCCGGTTTCTCCATGCCAAAAACCTTCAATCAGAATATACCTGAAGCCTTTTATTTTCCACTATAAAGCTCTCCCACCCACATGCCTGCCTTTGAGTCTCTGCCAAATGCAGGTGATGGTGGCTGGCTTTCTCATTCTCGATAAACAGGCTTTGCTTTGTTTTCCTTTGGGTGGTCTTCATCTACTTCCACTGGCTTATTACGCATAAAGCTGTTATATTCAGACATACACACTGATAGCGGAGCTTAACTTTTTTTTTTAGCATAGAGATGTCTGGAGCAAATAAAGGCTGGGCTTTGATCTCATTTTAATTCAGTGGATAGGAATTAAAAATTATAACTCCAATAAATGTTTTCCTTGAATTGATAGGTAGTGGTAGGCTTGCCTTAATAGGTATAGTTGAAATGTTCTTGGAAGCATATATAGAGGGGCGCCTGGGTGGCTCAGTGGATTAAGCCTCTGCCTTCAGCTCAGGTCATGATCTCAGGGTCCTGGGATCGGTAGAGCCCTGCATCGAGCTCTCTGCTCAGCGGGGAGCCTGCTTCCTCCTCTCTCTGCCTGTCTCTCTGTCTACTTGTGATCTCTGTCTGTCAAATAAATAAATAAAATCTTTAAAAAAAAGAAAATGTATATAGAGATCTCCTTTTTATAAATTAAAATTATAACATTCTAACAAATCACTATTAAAAGGGACACTGTGTACATCATATTGAAAATGAAGAACACTATTATTACGTAGGTGATTATTCCTCATGTGTCAGATTTCCATAAATTGTCACTTACCTCTGTTAGTCCGTACATATAAACCTAAGGCTACTGTAAAACAATAATGAGTCTCAAAAGAGCAGAGAGTACATATTTGTCCAGAGAAACTTGTGCAGTTCTATTTTTAGCTCACTTTAACAAATAATATGTGGTCATAACAATAGTACTCAAAAATATAGCTTACTATTCTCATTTCACATTTGAGAAAATGAAGACTAAGGTAAGATCACTTGCTCAAGCCCTCCCTCCCTAAAGAAATGAAGCCCCTTATTGTCCTGCAAAGAACCATGAGTTTGTTTGAAGCTACTAGCTGAGGAACTTATATACCTGTGATTTAAAAAAGACTCTCCTTCTTTTAGGAAGGTCACAGTGCTCACCTTGACACCATGGCAAAGAGGACAAGAATTTTCTCAGAACAGCAAGGAGAAAGGGGATCCCCGCTCAAGGGTGTGCCTAGCTGTGTGAACCTGGTGTTTAATGGTAGAGCTAATGATGGCCGGATGACCCCCACAGGCAAATAATGGAGCCAGGAAGAAACTCAAGCCTTCCCATGCAAAGGAAGGTTTCTTGACCCAATGCATCCATCCACATTGCTTTTAAAATAAGATTGTGATCCCTTGTGATGGTCTACAGGTCCCATATAATCTGGCCCTGCATTCATCTTTCCCTGCTTCTCCTACTGCTCTTTTGTTCTCTACACTACAGACACCTTTCCATTTCTCAAACGTGCTCAGCACATCCCTTCTTCAGTTCCTTTAAAATTCTGAGTAGAGCACGCTTGGGTGGCTCAGTCCATTGAGCTACCAACTCTTGGTTTGGGTTCAGGTCATAGTCTTAGGGTCATGGGACCCAGCCCACGGAGCCCTGGGGCTGGCGGGCTCTGCACTCAGCAGGGAGTCTGCTTGAGATTCTCTTTCTCCCTCTCCCTCTGCCCGCCCCCCACCCCTGCTCATAAGCTCTGTCTCTCTCTCTCTCAAATAAATAAATAATCTTTTTTTTAAGATTTTATTTATTTATTTGATAGACAGAGATCACAAGTAGGCAGAGAGGCAGAGAGAGAGAGGAGGAAGCAGGCTGTCGCAGAGCAGAGAGCCCGATGCGGGGCTCAATCCCACAACCCTGGGACCATGACCCGAGCCGAAGGCAGCGGCTTTAACCCACTGAGCCACCCAGGTACCCCAATAAATACATCTTTAAAAAAGAATTCTGACCAGAACACTTTTCTCCAGGATTTCAAAATCTTTGCATGGGCAGTTTTTTCCCATCTTTCCCCTTTGAAGTGAAATTCTTTTCATAAAGATCTTTTATGATCATTGTAGCTTACCTTTGTAGCTTACTTCAGTTTCTCTCTCACATTGTTCTTTTGTCATCTATCTGTATCTAAAATTGCCTTCTCCATTGTTTGTTTGCTTGCTTATCGTCCCCTCTCCAGGCTATGAGCTTTCTGAAATTTGAAAACTTACCTGTTGTGTTTGCTGCTAGATCCCAAGCACCCAGAAGAGTGCCTAGAATAGGGCAGGGCCTCAATATATATATATTTGTTGAAAAATGAGTGAATAAGTCATGAATCCCAAATGAGAATATGATGACACATACGTGCCCATTCCCCAGAAAAAAATGAGCTGAATGTTTTGTATATGATTTTAGGACGTTCCAAAGGTCTGGAAGCTCACCTGTAGATCCTTGGTTAAAGCCCCTGTATTATAGTTATATTGTTGCATAATGTCCTTTTTGAAATTGCCTTTGAATTTCTGTTCTCTGAAATTAAACATGAGCACAAACTTTGAAAATATGTTTTATGGGGCGTATAACAAATCATAGGCCAATTGCTGCTCATCGGTTTTGAATAAAAAAGATCCCTGATATTTACACTGATTGATCCTAATGACCATATTTCATTCAATGAAGATGCCTTGTGGTTTATGTTAAATGCTCCCCCATACCCAGTTCTCCTCTCCTGTGGGCAACATGGGAGAATGTCCCAGCCTCCCTAGTTGTTGGGCAGGGTCATATGATTAACTCTGGCCAATGGATTGGAGGCAGAAGTGACATATGTCACTGCAGAGCTGGAGCATTTAATTGCTGGTGAGAGCTCCTTCAGGGTTCCATCTTCTAGAGAAGTGACTATGGAAACACATGCTGGCATGGAGGTTCAATGCCAAGCCATCACATGGGAGACAGGTGCTCTGGAGAGTCACACAGATCTTCAGGAGACTTCGTGTGAGCAAGCAGTAGAAATGTTTGTTGCTTTAAGTCCTGAGATTTTCTGATTTGCTATTGTAGCATAATCTAACATAACCAAACACACCACTGATTAGAGAATGTGCAATTGGGGGGAGAAAAAAGCTGTCATTTAGAGTTATAAGATTTCATTGTAAGATGTATCACAATTTCAGAGGGGTTAAAATGTAAACAAATCAGTGGGGCTTAGAATTGATAAAACACAGATTATTAAAAGGGACTTATTAAATCAGGTTGCTGTAGTATCAAGAAATCCATAACTAGAGTTGGACAGAAAGTCACGGACACAAAGCCCAACACTTACTAGCTTGTGACTTAATAACTTATCTGGTGTAGGCCTTCATTTCCTCATTTGTGAAATGGGGATAACAGTAACAGCTGCCTCATAAGATTTTGTCAATATTAAATGAGGTAATTCTTACAATGTGTTCAGCCTAGTAACTTCTCCACATATTTCAGTCCCTGTATTTGGTTAGACCACAGAGCTTGTTCAAGATCAGCATTATTTTCAAACAATATACAGGAAAGTCTCTTTCTAAGTGTGTTATTATGTCATACAAATCAATCAGCAAATGAATAAGTATCTACTTATTCATTCCTTACCAGGCATGAAGACTGGGCCTCAGAGTTAGGTGGTCTTAGAGAGACCAAAGAAGCAGATCTAAAGGTTGAGGGCCCAAAGCACACCATCCTGGGGCTTTCCCATCTTCTCTCTGATGTATTTTCTAGGCGAATCTGGTTAGAATGAATATCAAGAGAGGCCTTGAAGAGTAAAAGTCACAAAAATACACCCAAGGAATGTGTAAAAAAGGTCAGTCCTATACTTATCTTGGTGACTGTCAGGGGTCGTAAAGGGAATATTGAAGACTATTTCTACATCTAGGGCCTTGAATGATGGTGGTGGTGGTGGTGGTGTGTGTGTGTGTGAGCTGGCGGCTGGGGCATAATGGTAAATCATAGTGGGGAAACAGTGGTTCTTTTGAAATGTGGGAGTTTGTTTCTACCTACATGGGGTTATTGTCCAGCAGACTATATAAAGTTATCTATGGAACATGATCAGACTCATGAGATATCCAAATTCATAAAGCAGCAACTCTCATTATAATTGTCTCTATCTATAATACATTTGAAGAAACGTAAAACTTGACATTAACAAGCTATAACAATCATTCATTCTGAAGTTCATTCTGGACTAAAAGTTCCCACACACATACTATATGAGCTTTCATTCTGTTACTTGAAGATAAGCATTGAGGATTCTAAGACAATATCCTCAACCTCAGTTTTCTGGAGGACATAGGACTGTGAAAGAACAGGTAGCTGATTAATATCACTACTTTTATTAAATAAGCCATTGCAGAAGAAGAAACTTTCTTTAAAGGAAGTATAGCTGCCTTCTTAACATAACTTTGGGCTACAGTTCACCTTTTCTGTTTATTCTTAACTTGTGAAACTGTATCTTAGGACTTCGGGTATATAACTTGTTATTTGATATCAAGTGAACAACAGTGAATCGATTGTAATGCTTCTGGCACTAAAGGAAACAGAGGGGACTTAAATATGTTTCCAGAAGACAAAAAGCTTCCCTTTGTGTATACTTTACAACATATGTTTCCACCGTTTTAGAATATTTAAAAGTAAAAAAAAAAAAGTTTTTGACTACTTATTAAAGACCAAGAGGACAAAACAGAAAACAAACTACCTCCAACTCACGTATTATCAGATGTTTTGGATGAAATCCAGATTGAAAAACCAAAAAGACCCGCTCTCCGTCTCTCCCTACTGGCAACAGCATTAGGAAGCTCTATACCCACTTTCACACCTTGGGGAATGTTGTTATTGTTCTAGGAAAGGGGGTGTGGGGGGAGTAGTGCATTACTGCAAACAGGCTTGGGCTCCTCTCCTCATCCTTGTTGCCAGGGTCGTTGTAGGTTGTTTGTGGGCTACTACTGGCTTCAAGACTTCCCAGCTGACTTGGGCGCACACCTGTGTATCCTGGGTATGCTCCCAGAGGTTGCTGGAAAAATCTTGAATAAAGTGATGTTTGTATGGCAGAGCGCTCCCTAAAAACTCTGCAATCCTCCTCTCCTGACTTTTTCTGCCCCAGATAACGACCCCAGGATCTTAAACATTTTTTTCCGGGCAAATGTTTTGCTTGGACCCCTTGCTGGAGCAGATTCTGATTCTGCCTCTCTCACTCTGGCCTCCTGGCTCTCCTGGGATCCAGTGAGCCACGAAGAGCAGGGTGCGGCTCCCCCCACCACCTCCTTCCACACTGGGAAGAGGTGAGGGGAGGTGCTCAGCTTTCTTGGACACACTCTCAAGTATTTGCATTTTGGCATTTACCATACAAAATAATGCTAAGATGCAAAATAGCCACTGTAGATGTGCTTAGCCCTCCCGAGAAGCTCCCAAATATCTCTAATTTGACGTTCTAGAAACAAAACAGTGCTAAAATGCAAATTAGGCAACGTGATACCCAGAATGAGCCTCGTTTGACAGGCCAAACAGATTTTAATGGAAAGCTGACTCATATTCCCCAAACCGATTCATTCAATCTTTAAGTACTTAAAAAATTGTGTAATTTTAAGTTCCACCACTGTTATAATGAACACTCCATAATAACAAGCAGTGGAACAATGGACACCCCCATATTGCATTGTGTCAGGTAATTACGAAGTGTGGCGGCGCGGGAAAGCGAAGAGGGGAACGTCAATGTGCCCCCAGCAGCGCGTAGGAGCTTTCGGGGCTGCGTATCTCACCGAAGCCTCATCAAATCGTTCACACCAATGCCTCGACCCAGAGAGCGACAAATGCAATCCGAGCTTGATTCGCCCCAGGCGTGGACCGAGAGGGCCAAAGCGAAGGCGCGAGAGCTCAGTGGGGGAGATCACGGCTGCGGGAGAGCAGCCAGGCGCAGGGAAGTCGCGGTGAAGTGTCGCCGGGCGGTGTAGGGAGGGTCCCGTCGGGCGGGGCGAGGGCAACCAGCACCGGGACGACGGAACCCTACGTGGGACCCTGCGCTCCCAGCAGCACCCAATGCTTTGGAGGTTAAACCCAGGGCACTGGGACAAGGGTGCGCGCGGGGTCACAGGGTAAAGCTGTTACTTTGTAGTGAGACACGTGTGTGTGTGTGTGTGTGTGTGTGTGTGTGTGTGTGTGTGTGTGTTAGAGCGAGAGCTAACTGGAGGGAAAAGAAAAAAGAAAGAACAGGGGGCTGAGGGCCGAGATGTCCTACTTCTGAGTGGTTCATTGAGAGGCAAAAGCGGTCTTGCCAGCGCAGTTGGAGCCCGCGCCGCGTTGGGGACCCGCGGAGCGGGCACAGGGACCTCTGCAGGGGGCCCCCGGAGGGGACACTGTCCTGGCAACTGCGGGGGGAGGTCCGGGCAGTGGTTTCCTTCCCCCCCCCCGAGACCCCGGCGCTCGGATCCGCAGGCGGCGAGCGCGGTCTGCCTCCCCCGAGGGAAAGCAAAGCGGCCCTTTTGCACCTCGACCGCGGGTCCCCGTGCCCTCCCACCGCCCACCTTCCTTCCTTCACCCCCATTCTTTTTTTTTTTTTTTCCTTAGCAGCTTCTAGGACGGGCTCAAAAGCCAACTCCAGACCCACGCGAGCCCACATCACGGAGCTAAGGAGAACAGCTGGGGTCGGGGCGGCCCCAGGGCCCGTCTCGCCGAGGTGGCAGCCGCGAGGGGCGCCGCGTCCCGCCGGTGCCCGCCGCGGATGAGCAAGCGGCCGCGAGCAGCCCCCGAAGCCGCGCAGCATCCGCGTATTCAGTGACGGTAGAAGCCACGCCCGCTCGGGAGCCGGGGGCCGTCCTAGCCCCCCCACCTTTCCCCCTCCCTCCCGCCCCCTCCTCCCCGCGCCGGCCCCCGGCCCGCCCCCGGCTCGGCTCGCGGGAGGCGCTGGGCGCCGGGGCTGGCGCGCTCTCCCGGGCGCACACACACATCCACGCACGCACGCCCAGAGCAGCTCTCTCCGCGCCCGGCCCTCGTTCCCCTCGCCCATGCAGACGGACAGAGCGACGGAAGATGGCTGACGACTCCACGGGGCCCCGAGGATGCAGCCCGGCGGCGGCGGCGGCGGCGGGAGCGGCAGAGGCAGCGGCGGCGGGAGCGGCAGCGGCGGCGGCGGCGGCGTTGGCGGCGGCGGCGGCAGCGGGAGCAGGAGCGGCGGCGGCGGCGGCATCCCCGAGACTCCTCGAGCTACCTTTCCCTCTGACAGCCACTGACGTTCTCCGCCGCTAGAAGAGACCCCGCTTCTCCGGCGCCCGCCTGCCCTCCCCCCTCGCAGCCCCAGCCCCAGCCCCAGCCCCGCCAGCGCCGCTGCCTCCGCCAGCATTGCCACCATCAGCACCACCTCCACCACCGCCGCCACCGCCACCGCCACCACCACCACCGCCGGCGGCGGCAGCAGCCATTTCATCTCCACAGAAACCAGACACAAAAACATGGCAGAAATGGAGAAAGAAGGGAGACCTCCGGAAAATAAAAGGAGCAGGAAACCGGCTCACCCGGTGAAAAGGGAGATCAATGAGGAAATGAAGGTATTTTGGGACTTCGGGGCTGGAGAGACGGAGCTCTTTCTTCCGCTCGCTCCCTTTGGGCCGTTGTATGGATTTGGGGGGCGCGGGGAGCGCTTGTCAGTTTCTGTAGGATGCCCAGAAAGCCTCGGCTCCTCCTCCAGGTGCAAAACCGAGGCCAACTCGCGGGCTGCATCCCCGAGATGTGCCTGCCTCCGATTTGATGGGGGTTGGGGGGCGGCCGGGAAACCACAGACTACTTAACCTTATAAACCCCAGGTTGGCACAGGCGCGTTTCAGTGGGAGGGGACCGGGGGCCCAAGTGGCGGGTGGACATGGTGAAGAGGCTTTCCTAGTCGGCGGTGTAGTTTTTCCCCTTTTCTTCGGGAACCATTTCTCGGATCGCTCCAAAGTTAAGGAGCTGCCGGGCCGAGGAACCCCGGGAGCGCTCGATTGCACCCTGCCCTTCAGTTCATCTCCCCGCTCCTCGATCCCGCTTCCCCCCAACTAGCCAGCTGCGGTGGTGTAAAGAGGCTGTCAGTGCCTCAGCAAGTGCAGCCCGGGCGGCATGGGTCTGGGTACCGGGTTGACGGCCGGCTCGGCTCGCCTCGCCTGCTCGCGTCCGCTCCTCTCACTCGGCTGCCTCCGCCTCCCGCTCCCCTTTGCGTGCTCCGCTTCCCAGTTTAGCAGACCCGGGCTAGCCCGGCTGAAAGATAACTGTCTGAGGGGCGGCCTTCCAGAGCGCCTGCCCATTGTTCGGAAAGGCCAGCCGGGAGTCCTGTCGGCGAGGCCGGGCTCCCCGCCAGGCCAGCGGTGCTCCAGAGGTGGTGAGCGCAGCCGCCTGGCGCTCCAGCTGTTCGCGTTGGAGCGATTGCACAAGAGCACCGCTCAGCTCCGGACCCCCAACCCCAACCCCCCTTATTTTCCATGAAGTTGAAGCTTTTGCCCAGCGAGGGTTTTATTCTGTGTTGATTTCACGAGTCTCTCTGGGTTTCTATATTAGAATATATATATTATAGAATATATATATTCTTTTTGTGAATTGCAAGCAAGTAGCAGTTTTCAGGGGGACTTTAGTTTTCATTCCGCAGCCTTCCTGACGGTTCACCGTCTTCTGCATAGAATTCTAAACACTGCCAACTGACTGTCAGGTTGGCGAAGTTTGTGTTTAAAAGACAGACTGGATGAAAATGGCATGCAACTAAATAAAATTTATCGCGTTTTGACGCTTTCTTGATTAGAACATATTCTGTGAGAGTGCCTTCTGAGAAGCCCCTGTTTAGAAAGGGGCACATGGGTAAGACTTGCTGTGTGAATACCTAGGTGCATATATTTAGCTTTCCTCTCCACTGGAAAAGGTCTGTGGCAATCTCAATTTGGAGATTGGAGTTTTTATTTCTGGGTGAGGAACTTTGTGTCTGGAAGCATGAGAGGCAGCCCGAATCGGTCCAAAGAGAGTTAAGGAAGATTTGCCTTGGAAATCTGTGCCATTCCTTCTGATGGAAACCACCGTTGAATTCAATGATAGTTTAAAAAAAAAAAAAAAAAAGAGGGAGACCAGTAGGAGTTGTCTTACAATGGGGGTGGAATTCAAACAGTCTACAAAAACCATTCTCTCTCACTTACCCTTCCCTCCTGTCCTGCATTTCCAGATTACTTTTCCATTTCATTTTGAATTGGGGGTGAAGGAAGAGGAGAGAAGTGAAGCCACTAGGAAATCACAGTGTGCGCTGGCCCTTTAAAACACTGCCTAATGTGATCTATACGGATGGCAGCTTTTAAGTTTCATAGGTTCTAGAATTACAAATTAGCTAATTTTAATCAAAACATGTGAAATGTTATCCCGGCTGGATATAAAGGCTGACTGTGCTCAATGCTTGGGGCTCACGTTGTTGACTTTGGCTGCGGGCACCGTGGTTTGGGAGATAGTTGTCCTTCTACAGTATAACAGATGTTTGTCTGAACTGGTGAGGAAGAAACAAAAACAACATTGTGTGAAGGGGAAAAATTACACAATTTTTAGCCAGTGCTGCAGGACTAAGTATGGTATTAACCTCCGTGCACGGAATTTCCTCTTTTTGAAAAATGTTATTTTTCTTCCAAGTCACCATCTACTATTTGGGCAGTTGGTAGTCCTCATCGTTTCTGCGCAGAGCAGCATTAAGTAAGAAGTTTTACGCAGCAAATAATTCAGTCGCCTGTAGGATAGGCATTTTCTGGTCTGGTTCAGACCCATGTGTGAGAGAGCCTGGCGGAAATCTTCAGTCATGTCAGTGCACACCATGCCAACAGGCATGAATTCCCATTTCTAGTGGAGTTGTTTTGTAGGTATTCCCCTAAGAGAAGAGCTCCCGTAGTCTTCATTTGAAAAGTATTTTCTCCAAGTCAAATCGTGAAAGGGTTAGTTTGAACTCATTCATATTTTTCTGCTTTTAATATTACCAAATGCATCAATCAACCCCCCCCTTCAGCGTCATCTTACTATTACCCCTCCTTGTCCCCAAACCCACAGTGTAGAGTAACATAACAGGTTGGTTGCCCTGTATAAAAATATGTGCAACAAAATGTCACCGAGAACACAATGTGGCCTTGTGCAGCTTCATATCGGTGCTGCTGGAGCTGCCTGGCTGTGTTTGCCTTCATCTGAACGGCTTTCATCTGGACCAGTGTAAACTAAACCCTGGTAAGTAATCACTGCCGGGCAGAAAGAAAGGAATGTATACAGCTAGCACGGCCTAAGCTGTAAAAACGGAAACCTGAGCCCCCACCGAGGATCACATATCAAGGCTTGAAGGTAGGGGAAATGAAAGGGGGAAAGAGGAGAGAGCGAATGGAAAAGTCAGCCTGGGAAGTGGAGGGTCAGGAGGAGGCCCCCCTTAGGGAGATTTGGCTCAGGAATTAGGGAATTTTATCATGGTGTACAGTGACCTACTCGGGTTTCAACACTGGGTGGATCAAGTTGCTTCTCTGTGAGCTGAAAGAGAAAGGACTGGTGTGTATGTGATTTTCCCCCCTCTTCGGGTAATAGAAAGGACATTGGTACAAGTGTCTATTTTAAGTACAGCAAATGCAGGGCGCTGAGAATGAGCAACAAAATCACCTCATCATGAGCCTTTCTTCAAGATCTCCTAATTGAGATAGTTACATATTTATTTAAAAATGGCTGGAGAGGACAAACTGGCTGAGGTTTAGCTGACACCAGTAATGGCATTGGAGATTGTCTTCATGTGGCTGGGAGCTAATGTTGGTCGCTGTTTCACTAGATCAGATATTCGGTTACATTTTCGTTATCACTGGTTTAATGTGCATGGCAGTTGTAACAAATTTGAATTTGATACAATATAATTTTGTGTGTGAAGAGTACATGACTTGGCATAGCTTGCTTGTAGTGTAGTGAAAATATCTTCAAGTAGAAATGCTTGTCTCATTATGACCTTTACAATGTTTCCTTATCTTTCCTTTTCTTCTTCCTCACTTCATCCTGGCTTTTCTTGATTAAAGAGACTTGTTACTTTACTGTACTTACGATAAGTGTGCCTTATTTAGTTAGAGACCAGTAGAGATGATTTAAAAAAAAATTAGATGGTGATGCAATTTACATTTTGACTATTTTTGGTTTCCAAAGTGAGTATTGTGATTGTATCTAGTGAAGACATAATAGTCTTCAATATACTGTTAGCTCATATGTGTCATAATTAACGGATCCTAGGAGGGAATCCCAACATATAGAAGGACTAATTCATTTTAGGAGTTCCTCTAGAGCATGGTAGATAGAATAGAAAAACGAGTTTGTACTTTTGGATGTGTAAATGTAAATACATGTGTTAAGTGTAAATATAGTTGTACTTAAGGGTATGTATTTTTGCATACATGGATCTTAGGGAACGTGATTAGTGGCTACTGAACAGTAATGCAACCCAAAAAAACTACACTATGAGTAGAGGTAATGAGTCAGATTTTTATCTTTTAAAGTGCTCTGACAAAACCAATGTGATTAGATAAAGCTCTCTGCCCTGGAAACTTTCCTAAACAAACCATAATTAATACATTTACAATGTTACTTCTCTATCAATTGTTAAACTACAGGATAATCTGAGTTAAATGTCTTTGGGTCTCCTTTACTGAAGAATTTTTTTTTTGTCTATAAATATTCCCAGTAAGTAATTTGTACCTAAAATTATGCTTCAGTCCTGATGCCTACAGTTAAGAGACAGGCACATCTGTTAGAGTTTAGTAGTAAACTCACCACAAGATTTGCTAATTTGGTTTCTGATGGTCTCCATTTGGCATTAAAAATGACCTGTGTCAACTGCATAGACAATAAAGCAAGTTGCAGAACCAAGCTGGTGAGTGCAGTGAAATAAATAGGTTTTCATTTAAAAAAAAAAAAAAGGAGAAATCACAGTGTGCAAAAGTCAGCATGTTCAAGGTTGAAATCAGCTCATTACTAAAACAGGTATATTTTAAGTTTCGCTGCTGACGCTCCATCTTGATGTCAGACATAACCAGTCTCAGGAACCTAGAAAGTGGGCTCAGGACAGCTCTCACCGTGGCATTCACAACTTATGTCAGACCACGACACCTGTCGTGGCCCCAGGTATGCCACGTGGTGGGGCAGGGGACTCATGTCAGCTGGGACATGGTCCCTACTGCTTGGAAGCTGAAATGGGATGTTCCGGAGCCCATCAGCTTTGTCCTCCACGTTGCTCTCTGTTGTCCTGCTCAAGGCTCCAGTCAAAACCCATTAAGAAAGTTGTGGGAGGGCGCAGAGAGCTATGAATTCTGCTCTGTTCATACCAGGGCTTTCTGAAAAGAGTCTCTCTCTCTGTCTGTGAACCTGTGAGTGTGATAGAGCAAGATTCTCGAAGCCTTATACAACTCACAGGTTCCAGAGACCAGGAAATGGAAAGGAACCACTCCACTTCCTCCCGAATCTGAAATAAACATTTGAACTAGAAGAAAATGAATCTGACAGACTCATTCCCTTCTGCGTTTCCTGCCTCTGTGCTTGCCAAGCACTGCTCTGAGAAGCCAAGCCCTACTCTGCTTGTGTGAAAGACAGACTCATAGAAACCAAGAGGTAACAGAGTTTTTAAAGGAAAGTCAAAAACAGGGCCTCGAAAAGGGCAAATGTCAGTGAGCACAAGTGACTGTCTGAAAAAAAGGAGAGTCCCAGGGAGAGATAGTGTCTTGTTAAGGTGATCATGCTTTTTATATCTTGTAGGCAAGTATCCTTTTCATTAAGAGTCTTTATACTTCTCTTTCTTTAAAAAAAAAAAAATTATTAGGGGCTCCTGGGTGGCTCAGTGGGTTGGGCCACTGCCTTCAGCTCAGATCATGATCCCGGGGTCCTGGGATCGAGCCCCATATCGGGCTCTCTGCTCATCAGGGAGCCTGCTGCCCCCCCCCCCCGCCTGCTTGTGATCTCTGTCTGTCAAATTAAAAAAAAAAAAATTATTAGAAGTAGTAGAAGGTGGAACATTTAAAAAGCTCTGAGTCTCAAACTTCCTCTTGTGGAATGGGAAGTCAGCCACACTTACACTCTCAAGCTAATAAGATTATTGAATATTTTCCCAAAAGAGAAGGGATATGACTGGGTAGAATGAGAAAAAAAAAAAAAAGAGTACTTTGTCTTTGGTGGTGCCAACTGAAATGTGTAAACAGACATGAAAGAATGTGGTGAGTGAGATTTGCTGAATGTATATTTTAGGATCTGTAGACCGATGGGGGTTAATATCTCTTACATAACCAAAGGGTTGTGGAACTCTGTCATGTTTTAAGGCGAGTGGCTTTGGCAGGGACAGAAAGACAAAGTAACGAGTCCTGGTGATTTTTAGGGCGGTTCTGCAGCTGTGATGGGACACAGCTGCCCATAGCCACACACCTGCCTTGCTTGCCACAATGTTAGTCTCAGGGCTGGAATCCACAATGTCACAGCAATTGTTTGACCTGTTTTAGGACATTTGATGTCCTGGCCACAGATTAAAATATGGGGACATAATTGTGCCATGTCACAAAAAGACCATAAAGCAATATAGGTTTTATATGTGGAAACACACAAGTTTGGTTTCTATACCAATTATGGAGCCTTCCCATTTAGAATATATCAATAAGAGAACAAGACTTTCTCTGCAGGCCTGCTCCAGGCTGGAGTTGGATTTGAGTGTGACGACACTGTGTCTTCTGCCCTTAGAACGGCATTGTCATCATCGTGTTGTGGCTGAGGACAGTGCTACAAAATGATCCAAATGGAGTGCAGTGACCATCTTTTTTTTTTTAAAGATTTTTTAAAAAAAATTTATTTATTTGACAGACAGAGATCATAAGCAGGCAGAGAAGCAGGTAGAGAGAGAGGAAGGGAAGCAGGCTCCCCGCTTCCCCTGGGATCATGACCTGAGCCAAAGGCAGAGGCTTTAACCCACTGAGCCACCCAGGCGCCCCTGCAGTGACCATCTTTAAGGGATCTCAGGCTAATAGGCTGTAGTTCAGGTAAAACCATCAAGGCCTCAGCGGGTACCTGTGTATAAATCCGGTCGCTCTTCTGATTCCATGCATGTAGATGGCTCTCTACTGGGTCATCTGTGGAGAGTGCTCATCCTTAAGATACCATCTGATCCAGTGGTATCATGAATGTGGAAGTAAATGTGTCAAGGGCTCTTACAATATTTCTTTTGCATTATTTAAATTTTACCTTCCGACCTTCTTGCAGAACTCTAAAATAAAACCGATCCAGTGAGTCCGTGTTAAGACAGATGACTTAGACGCAACCTTAGGCCAGATGTGGGCATAGCGCTAGAAACCCACTTGTGATCGAGTTCAGTTCTTACGTCTGCAGAAGAAATCAGCTGACTTCTGCAAATTGCTATCTCACCCCCCCTTTAAAATCTCAATTAACAAGTTCAATGACGATTAATAGAAATCTGTCTCAGAACACATGGAGATGAAAAGGGAGATAAAATGTTTTCCAAAAATAACCACCATTCTATCATTCATAATCTCAACCAGCAGAGATACTAGCATTCCCCGTCCAACCACCTTGTAAATTGTTTAGAATTGGGGGTTTCCTTTGAAAGTATTTTTCACAGGCTTCACTTTCATGGACAGTGTGTGTCAGAATGTTTTGAAGTTAAGTCATATAACTGACAGATCCTTTTTATTGTCATTAGGACTGTGAATGCGGATGACTTGGCTGTCTATGAGAAGACTATGTGTTAATTTTTAATTAAGGTGATATATTTTTATAAGAATACATGAACCCGATAGAAGTGGTAGAGTAAGCAATACAAGTAAGCCAAAAGAAAAACAAAGCCTATAATTTTCCCACCCAGACATAATAATTATCAACATTTTGATATATGTCTTTTAATGCCCTTTTCTATGTGTGATATATACTATTTTTTAAACAAAATGGCCTTATAGTATACTATCCTTCCTTTAAAAACTTAATATATTGTTAATAGCTTTTCATGGCAGTAAAAATTTATCTACAGAGTATATTTTAGTGCAAAATAGTATTCTATTTTAGTCATCCCATGACTAAGCTGTAATTTATTTAACCAGGTTCCTATTGTTTGACATATAGTTTGTCTCTAAGAAAAAAACACCGGGATAAACATTCCTGAACGTGCATATTTTTGCACACATTTCCTTAGAATAGTTCCTACAGTGCTGAGAAATAAAATTGCTGAATGAAAGGGTATGTACATTTTTAAAGGCTTTTACTGCATACAGTCAAATAACCTTTTCTAAAAGTTGTGTCGACTTAAATTTCCAGCACTAGGAGACTGCTCATTAACACTGGATATTACAATTCTTTTAATTTGCACATACTTATTTTTAGAATCAGTTTCCTTGAAACTTATTTGATCATTTCTCTGTATTTATAAACTTAAGATTCGTGAATGTATTCAAATGCACTAGCACATGGACAGAGTGCATTCTAAGTGCTAGGCATTGTCCTAGGTGGAGCATGGGGAAAATAAGAGGTTTTTGCCCGTGGGTAACTTATAGTGTATTTGGGATAGGTGACATATTTTACCAAAACTGGGACTTGAGAGTGAAAATTGGGAGAATATGTTTGTGGGGAGAGAGAGGACATGGCTTTTCCCTCATTTGAATGAATGATTGGGAGCTCTCTGAAAACTTTCTGCTCTCTTGGTTAGGATAAAAGGTCATGTCAGCATTCAGTTTTATGAGGACTGGTAAGAAAGACATCAGTGACTCCGACCTATATTTTAAAGATTCATTAATTTTATTTATTTTTTTCAAGATTTTATTTATTTATTTGACAGACAGAGATCTCAAGTAGGCAGAGAGGCAGGCAGAGAGAGAGGAGGAAGCAGGCTCCCTGCTGCACAGAGAGCCCGATGTGGGGCTCGATCCCAGGACCCTGGGATCATGACCCGAGCCAAAGGCAGAGGCTTTAACCCACTGAGCCACCCAGGCGCCCCAAGATTTATTAATTTGAGAGAGAGAGAGACAGCGAGCTTGAGTGCTAGGTGGGAGAGGCAGGGGGAGAGAGAGAGAGAGAATCCCAAGCAGACTCCTCACTGAGCACGACTGGGGGCTGGGGACCTCAGTCCCACAACCCCTGAGATCATGACCCCAGCAGAGACTGAGTGGGATGCTTAACTGACTGTGCCACCCAGGTGCCCTGGTACCTACCTATATTTTAAATCTGTTTGGTGTTTTCAAAATAAAATCATTAGTCCTTTTCGAAGACCTTGAAGTACTTGCATTTCAGAAGTATTGTGAGAATGTGTAATTACTGCAATTTTCAAAGTGTCTTAAAGTTAATTCTTTATTATTTACCAGTAAAATGTTCAATGAAAAATCATTTAGATTGAACTTTGACATTTGTACAGTACCTCCAGGTAAAGAAGGAGAGAATCTAATGAATGATCTGGGAATTAAGTTTCAACAAAAATATATTTTGCCAGTATCAAAAGAACTCAGAAGGAATGGGGAAATAGTAAAATTTCCAGCCTTTCCATCATCTTTCTGTGACCTATTTTTTTTTTTTTAATTCATGCTTTCAGACTAAATGTTAGGAATTTAGGAGTCCTGGGATAGAGAAAGAGGAATTGGAGAGGGTAAGGAAGTATGGGGGTAAATATTAAAAATACAAAGCAATTAGGGGTGGCTGGGTGGCTCAGTCCATTAAGCATCTGACTCTTGATTGCAGCTCAGATCATGATCTCAGGGTTGTGAGCTGGAGGCCCGTGTCAGCTCCCTGCTTAGTGGGCAGTCTGCTTCTTTCCCTCTGCCCCTCTCCCTGCTCATGTGCTCTAAATAAATAAATAAATAAAATCTTTAAAAAAATATACAAAGCAATTAAATCAGATGCAGTGCTCCCCAAATTATAAAATGAGATTATTAAATTTCAACAGTGAATTTTGACCACCTCCCCCAACAATACAAATAATTAAGGAGAATAGAGACCAATGATCAAATCCAAAAACAAGTAAAGTGAAGTTTTAACATAGGTAGATAGGGGCCCTAGTTGGAAAGCTCTTTACAGGTGATGTTGACATCCTGTAGTATGATTGCTTTGCAACTCTTTGGTTAGCCCAGGGAGGTTGTTTCTTTGGACTTGCTGACACATTGGACTATGTGGAATTGATCGTAGAAAGAGGCCTAGTATAAGAATCAGAAGATCTGTATTTTTGTTTCAACTTTATTGGGTGATGTCTCATGCCTACCATTTACCTTCTGGATGCACTAATTTTCTGTTGTAAAATGAGGGTATCATACAGGTTCACCAGAAGTTTATTGTGGAAAGCAAATGCCCAACTTACAGGATTATTGAAAGGAACAGGAGAGTTAAAGGATGTGGAAACACTGTAAAGTGCTGTAAGAGTGTTAGACATTATCATTATAATTATAGTGACCTATTTTCCAAACCCAAATTGGACCACATGGTATGAGAGAGGATTTTTGTGCCACTTCCAAGGGTGAGAGGCAGTCTGCAAAATGCGATTCAGATGCCAGAATATTGAAATTTCTGGCACAATTTTCATGGTTTATGGGAGCAATGATAAAATATTTGAAATAGTAACTGTTTGGTAAAATTTATGATGTGTGATCATGATAATTACAATATTTCTTTGCAAAAGATAATTTCTTGTGTAAGTCAAAGTTCTTTGATTTCAGAGAATCTTACTATGGGGAGGGACCTTGAGGGACATCAGTTTCCCATTCTATTTCTAGGACATTTGCTGGGAAAAGATTTGGGGAGAAATAAATTTCACTACCTCCTTTGGTATAGTAACTTGTCTTATTATTGAACATCTTTACCTCTAAAATCTCTGCAGTTTAACTCTTATCACCTTTTTATTTTATTTAAAAATTTTTTTAAAAGATTTTATTTATTAATTTGATAGAGA
>ML109275.1:17041-46160 GCA_003697995.1 Taxidea taxus jeffersonii | reverse complement strand
TGAGCTGCAGCCTACCTGAATAAAGCCTTGCTTTTGCATTTCGGAACGTCTGGCTCTTCGGTGGTCTTCTTGGTGGTGGTCTTGCGATCTGGGCATAACAGATAGACTGATTTTACTCACATTTTTCTGTAAGATCTGTTTTTTTCTCCATTTCATAGAAATTTGTCATAAACTTTCTCATATATTATTATTAACCATAATTTATTGAACCTTACTATATGGCAAGCACCTTGAAAAGTATTTAGGGGTGGGGGAAGCTTTGAGGAAGATACTATTATTATACCCATTTGTCAGATGAGAAAACAGAGGCTCAGGGAAGTTACTTACTAGAGATCACAAGCTAATAAACTTCAGGGTCAGGACTCAAGCCCAGGTTTATCGTTTTGAAATCCAGCACTCTAAAGCACTATACTGCTCAACAACACAGTTAGGAATTTGCCATGTTAATTGGGGAAGTTGGATCTTTCCAGACAAATAGTGTGAAGTCTCAGAGTACAGAAATGTCCTGGCTTGTCCAGGGGATGCCAAGACATCCAGCATCATTTCCTACTTCCAGTTTGTTATATATTATTAGTTAATCACTCTAAATTGTCTTGGTTTCCAGTTATTTAAGCCAAGGTGTCCTTGGTCCTTGGTGTCAACTAATACACTCAAAATACCACAAAGCTGTGACCTAAAACTACATATTCCTGGCCATCCTCAGATTTTTTTTCCTTACACTTATTCCTTGTTATATCCTCAGCTTAACTTGAGAGTTAGTGTTAGAGCTTGCTATGTAAAACAGATAATCCTACTTACTGCTTAATTGTATTTAATTTTGCAACAAATAACATCATTAATGACAAATAACAAAATAGCATTTGCAATGAATAACATGTCCCTCTCATGTAAGTATTCCCAAAGAGTTATTTTCAGAGAGGAAAATACTTTGCTTTTCCTGAAATAGCAGCGTTCTCCTTTTGAAGACAATACAAACCATATAATTGATTCTGTTTTGTTTTTTGGTTTTGGGATTTGGGATTTTTTTGCTTTGGCAACTAGAAAGGTCAGAGACATACCTATAATTCTATCATAATAATTATTCTTGCTTCACCCCAATCCTGCTATATATCTCATCCTTATTCTCCAATTCTAGTTTTTAAATTTTCTTATTTTTATAATAATTCTATTTTTTTTAAAGATTTTATTTATTTACTTGACAGACGGAGATCACAGGCAGGCAGAGAGGCAGGCATAGAGGCAGGCAGAGAGAGAGGAGGAAGCAGGCTCCCTGCCGACCCTGGAATCATGACCTGAGCCGAAGGCAGAGGCTTTAACCCACTGAGGCACCCAGGCGCCCCAATAATTCTATTTTTGATTGATATTCTTAAGAATCACTTCAGATACTTTGTGTAGCAAAGCACAGAATAAATGAATGACTATATGAGAGAATAAATCAGTAAATAAATGAACAAACCAACAAATAAGCAAGTCACTTCCCCAGCTCTGCATTTGCCAGAAATTTTATGGAAATTGGTTGATGATGATTTATGGAATTTGGTTGAGTATCTTTACCTGTTCTTATTTATTATCTAGTCAAAAAATTTAAGAAGTAAAGAAAAGCTAAGACAAGTTACTTCCAAATGTGTAGATAGAATTTCTATATTATCAGAGTTGTTACAGAGCGAAGAAACCAATAAAAGAAAATTGGTAAAACTAGACTAAGGTAGTCTCCTGACTAAGGTATTCTGAAGGACAATGGCATAAATTTTAATTGATAAGCTATTTAAACCTGTTTTGGGGTTTAATTAAATTATTCCTGAGTACATGGGCATATACTATCTCAATTAAATTCAGCTGAGTGGTTTGAATTAAGTAATCCAAAGCCTACAATTACTCTGCTTCTCTAAGACAGCTCTAAGCATCTCTTGATTCTACAACATGCTGCAATTATCCATGTCTTTTCAAAAGTGATAGAAACTTACCAAAATGTGCCCTTTTGTCTGCATTAATTATCATTTTTTGGAACACTGAATTTTCCTTTATGATTTTAATACTTAAAGTGAAATTTGATACTCATTTTTTAAAATGTGACTTAAGTAAAGGAGCATTTGTAGGACATAAGGTATACATAGACCAAACATCCTTCTCACATAGTAAAAATTGTTAATATCTCAATTGTAATTTCCTTTTTCTTGATAAACTTTGCTGGGCTCTGTGCCTACAAAGACACTAACATGGAAGCATGAGAAGAAGTTAACCTGACAATAAAGGTGGCTGCTTCAAAAACTCAGAGGTGTCAATTAAGGTTCAGTCTTCTCACACAGATAGGTATGTGTCTCTCCACACACCACAAGATGCATGAGACTTACAATGGGGGAGGCACTAAAACATTTAAATCTTCACTCTCTAAAGCAGTATTTATTTTTATTTATATTTTAACTAATTAAAATATTAATTTTGAGATGTGTTTTTATTTTCATTCTTTTTGACATGAAGGTCTAAGACTGAAGTCAATGTTAGAGTGAAAAAGTTCTATATTATAGCTACTTCCAGTGATGAATATCTCACTGCCCATTACATAGCTATTATGTGTCAGTATGCTAAATGCTTCTCTGAATCTGTTGTATGAAATATGCTTTAGTTGAACAGTATTCTTTAGTCAAATACAGTGTGCAAACGTATTCTTTCTCTTCTGCTTTTGACAGCTTAATTGCAACACTGTCAGAAAGATCACAGCAAAAAATCTATCCATTTCTCATCATTCTCATTCAAATCTGTCTTACAGTAATGTGTTTGAATTTGCTAAGTAGGAGAAAGATTATGTAAAATGTATACTCCTATAGTATGAATGAGTAACATGTATAACATTTGTTTTTATTAAAGTCAAAAATAAGAGCAATGTGTGGACGGAATAAAACATTTAAACTCTCATAAATACTGAGAGTACTGAAATGATTAACAAAATACTTACTGTTAAGTCAGATGGCAACATATATCCTCCCCAAAATGAATTCTGAATAGTATATGTTTCATCTCCATTTACTTCTCAAAAATAGCTTTCTACTGAGTGTAACTTCTGACAGAAATTCAAATCATTATTTAAAGTCAAACTGAACTTATATTATAAAATACATGAAATACTAGATAACTTCAGTCATACAGAAATTCCTTAGACCTCCTGTTACTTACTATTGTTTTATTATCTCTTCACTTCAAATAGGTCACCAGGAAGTGGTTATGCCTCCTTAAGTTGGATCAGTTTAGCAGCTGGGAAGATATTATAACAAATGGCAAAAATAAGGGATGATGTATCATCATTATCTGCCCCATTAATCTACCCAATGTCATTGTTAAATAGAATAGCCTTTCATTTCCTCTATCAAGATCTTATTTAATAAATCATGTCATCTATAACCCATATCATCTTAGACCATGTTAGTCAGATCTTGGAGACAGATTCAAAATGACAGCAATATTATTTATCAGTGAGAATGGGGTATAGCTGCATGTAACAGAAATAAAAGAATCCAGCATTAACACTGGCCAACTGAATATGAGATTATTTTCTCTCAGGTAAAAGAAGTCCTGAAACAGAGTCCACAGCTAATATTGCTGTTTCTTATTCATTAGTGGTTTTTTTCTATTCAGCCACCTTAAATGCATGACTTTTATCCTCAAGTTTACCTCATGTCTCCAACAACCAACGCATGGATATTGGAATAATAGTCATCACTTAAGTATTCCAGGAAGAAAGCAGCAGGAAAAGAGGCCACAAAGGAAAAAAATATATGTATATATAGTTTCAATAACTCTTGAATTTTTGGAATTTATATTTTGTGTGTGTGTACTACAATTTAAGTCATTATTTAAACTATACAAAATATTTACAATTATTCCATTGCCACCTGAAAAAGGTCATATCTGCTATCTGTTGTTGGGGAGGAAATTTTCTGTCATTCAAAGTTGTTCTAGCTGGACTAAGAGTTAAATTGACATGAGACAGATTAGTAGGAAAAAATCAAATTTAATTTTGTATGTATGAAAAATCCACACAGACATTAAATTCCAGACAGTCAGGCAAATGAGGTGTATATGTCATCCTAAAATAAGGAGAAGTGGGTAGGGGTCTGGGAGGTCAAAGGGAAGGAATGCAACTTACAGGAAGATGAAAAAGAGCAAATGTTTGATAAACAAGTATTTGCTGGGCCATTTAGTAACAACAGGACAGAGAGGACTTTGATCAAATGGCCTTGCTGGGTTCCTCATGTCTACCATATGTAGTCCACATTATAATATACTTAAGTATGGTGATAATTCTCTACAGCAGGAGGTTCTCTATCTAGATTCTTGTGGAGAGGAGGTGGAAGTTTCTTCTGAAGTCTCTTTTGGGTCTTGATTGCTTTCAACTCACATAATCTGCATGCCATGTCTTTGGGCACTCTGTCCTTATTCCCTAGCTATAACTTAGAAAAGTTTGTTCTTCACAGGTTTCAAATAAACCTTATCATTTAGCTCCTCTGTTTTCTATAATTATTTTTTATTATTTTTAGAGCCTGAAAAAGTATTCCATATACTTGCATTCTGAAAATATTTCCCTATATCTCTGACATTTTTTCATATATTTTAGTGTGATTCTCTTCAGTGATTATTTGTAGTCTCTTCTGTGAAGTACAGAACCTTCCTGTATCTCCATTTCCTTATCTACAGACTAATGAATGTATTACTATCTATCTCTTAGCAGTGTTATAAGAAATACATATATATATTTGAAATATTTAGCAGAATGCTTGTCACATATTAAATGCTAAATTAGTTACCCATCATTCCATCATAAATAAATAGTAAATAAAATATGGCATGATTTTTAAGCAATTGATGGGTTGTAATTTAAAAATTTCATAGACCTTCATGTTAGAAACATTCTCTCTTTCAAGTAGGCAAGTAACAATAACATTATTTCTTCTGAGTAGAAAATTCAAGAAAATATAAACACTCTAAAGGCATAGATTCTTGCTTATTCTGTTTAATATTATATCTCTAGTGCCTGAAACAATACCTGACATATAGTAGGCACTCATTAAATACTGAATAAATACTATATGCTTTTTGATCTGGCTGTAAACCATATTTGATGTCAAATAAAATAAACTGTTTATCAGTTTTCAACATCTAATGTTAACCTGTGGGCATTGTGAGAACGTTTGGATAGGGTTGCAGAGCAGAATATGAATATTGGAAGCCTTTACAATATAAAAGTGAAAGTATAACTACCAGAAGGTAAAAACAAGGAAAAGGTCCTGAAACACAGATTTGATAATTCTCATTTTATATTGAAATGAGGCATGATACTGGGAAATGTTGATTAAACACAAAATAGGGTACATTTATTATTTAAAATAACAAAAGAAAAACCCAAACAGTAATATAATAAACATTTGAGGGGGAAAGGGGAGATCATGTAGGTGAGATACATTCTCCTTTTCATAGAAGGAAGTTAATAAAAATTGTCTAGAGTTGAAAAATAAATAGATATATGAGCATACTGTTTCAATTTAGCATTAGGGCTGTCATATGACTAAGTACGCAGGAGTTCATTGTCATATGTTGTGATCTATATGGGTTTTGTAGGCATCAGACCAATGAATTGAAAAGAGAGGTAATGGAGACTGCCATTCATTATCACTCAAGTTTTTGATATCACTTAAACTCTCTGCCATTTCTTCTAGGATTTTTTTATACTGACCTGGGAAAATGGCCTGAGTTTCAAAGGCTTCCACCTGGCTTCTCCTATTATAACAGCTCTTATTCTGCAGGTTAAGAAACCACTGTGAGCATTTTGTCAATTTCTAAGTATGTCCATTGCAATTATAAGTTTAGGGATATGGACATGACCACTGGGTATATTTGTGGACCTCTTAGACACACTGTGAGATGTGCCTCATTTGTTATCTGACCCCTGCAAAAGTGTTTATTCTAACAGAGAGGTCATAATGGTAATTCATTTTCCATGCCTCTGCATTAATTTGTCCACATGGTCTCTAATAATTCACCAGCAGGCACTGGCAAGATAACTGATCCTGATCATTGTGACCAAAGGCTGCTACTACATACAGGGTTAGGTAGGAAAATATTTAGCCCTAAAATCATTTACTAGGTCCTTACATTACTTATATTACAGTTTTAACTATACCTCAGTGATTTCAGTAAACATAGACTAACAAATTTTTTGAAGCACAACAAAATCCTCAGAAATGAGGATTTGTAGTACAAAACAAGGCCAGCCATCTAGGCCTACAGAAATACTAGAATGAAGAGGAAGAAAAACTCTCTTGCCCTGGAGGTTTCATTATTTCACCTCACTGTAAATACACCTGAAGTGCAAAAGTCTGGTGCCTTGTCTTAATGTGGGATGTCCTCCTGAGCTCCCCACTGACTCAGGCTGAAGTTAGTCTCCAGCTGAGCCAGTCCTTTGATTAGCTCTTTTTCTCATGTTATATCCCTAATATTAAGCATTCCTCACTCTCTATCTCCTGAGAGCACTTCTCATCAACCACATGCCCCTGATTCACCATCTTTAGATCATCTTCTAGGGATTCTGATCTAAAATGAACATTTTCTTGCCTCTTGTTTGGAGATTTTTTTTTTTTTTCCTGTTCAGGAAGGAAATTCAGGATACTACAAACTAAATCTTAGATATAAGTCTCTTTGTTTCACCATTAAGGTTTGGTTTTTTTTTTCCTCCATTTTTATCCTGAAAAGTTGGGAGAGTCTATATACACAATATATGTGTAAATACTGATACATCACTGTATCAGTACTGATACTGATAACTGATAACATACATACTGATAATGATACTGATAACATTAATTTATGGTTAAATACATCTTAGTGCAGCTACATAATGGGCTGTAGATCAAATGCTACTTTCTTCATAAACAGTGTTAATAACACAGTTCAACCCCTCCCATTTACACTCTTATGTAAAAATGTAAAAAATATACATAGAGAATAAAATCTATAAGTTTGGGGGATCGACATTTTTAAAATGTGAACAGAAATAATAATGGCTGTACGGATAATGGACAAGATCTGTTTCCTACGTTTTCTGAATCACAGTATATATTTTTATTATAAATAACTGATTTTAGAAATAATTCTGGCTAACTTTTCTGCATATTTATATATTCTATGTTTAGACCTTTTGACCAGTTCTTCTACAATTTTTTATTTAAAGATTTTATTTATTTATTTGTCAGAGAGAGAGGGAGAGAGAACGAACGAGCACAGGCAGAGTGGCAGGCAGAGGCAGAGGGAGAAGCAGGCTCCCTGCCGAGCAAGGAGCCTGATGTGGGACTCGATCCCAGGACGCTAGGATCATGACCTGAGCCGAAGGCAGCCGCTTAACCAACTGAGCCACCCAGGCGTCCCTTTCTACAACTTTTTAATACATAAAGGCAATTCAAATTTTTTGTCATACATATAATGCTAATTCTTTTTTTTTTTTTTTAATTTGACAGAGAGAGAGATCACAAGTAGGCAGAGAGGCAGGCAGAGAGAGAGGAGGAAGCAGGTGCCCTGCTGAGCAGAGAGCCCAATGCGGGTCTTGATCCCAGGACCCTGAGATCATGACCTGAACCGAAGGCAGAGGCTTTAACCCACTGAGCCACCAGGTGCCCCTATAATGCTATTTCTTAAGGTTATAATTTTTTATAAAATGTGTAGAACTTTACAAGCAGGAGTTATTCTTTTCACCTCTTTTGCTATCTTTCCTTATTATATTTTAATATATTTTCAACCATATTAATATGTTAATAATATATTTTAAACTTACAACAACTCCTCCTTCTTGAATTTAGATTCTTTCATTCTCCTTTTGAGTACTGAATTTCTACTCATTCACAATTAGCATCTCAAATGTCACCTTCTCTGAGAACTGCCTTTCACTTTTGTAATAGTAGTTAAGTACTCTATCTTCCATAACACTACAGGTCTTCGAACAAACCTCTTCTGTAGCATTTATAAATTACATTATCACTAAATATTATTGTGCTTATCTTTTCCAGAGCAGCTGTTCTCCAAAATGCCCATGTAAATTCTTTCCTCCTATTATCAAGTCTCTATGTAGTCCTTTCCAACACTGAATAGAAGTGACCTGTGTGACCAATACAAGACTGCAAAAATTATAGAGGGAGGCTTTGAGACTAGGTTATAAAAGATATTGTAGCTTCCACCTTACTCTTCTCCATCACTTGCCTGTGGGAAGCCAACTTCATTTCATGAAGACAATCAGTTGTACAGAGAAGACCATATGGCAATAAACTGAGGTCCTCTGCTGCCAATCAATGTGATTTGCCACCCATATGAGTGGTCCTAATTGGATGGAAGTGTATTCTGCACCATTAGTCAAACCTTCAGATGACTGTAGCACTGACCAATGTCTTGACTGCAGCCTCACAAGAATCCCCCAGCTAGAACAGCCACTCCCAAATTCCTAACTCAGAAGAAGTACCCACTGTTGTTATGTTTTCAGGTAATTTGCTATGCAACAATGGAAAATTAATACAGATTTTGGTACCTAGACATAGGGTCCTGCTACAAGAAAAACTTAGAATGTGGGAGTGGCTTTGGAATCAGTGAGTGGAAGAAATTTGAAGAAGTTATTAGGACATGTTTGGTAGACTTTAAGGAGGCTATGGGTACGGGCTTAAAGCAATGTGAGGAAATGTTACCGAATACTGGAGTAAAGATTTTTGCTATTGTAAGAAGTTTAGGAACACCATCACATTCTGTGATAGAAATGTGCCCAAATAAGTGAGATGATCTAGATAAGTATATAAGGGCCTATTTAGCCAAAACGGCTCCTTTTCAGTTGAATAGCCATTGTAGTGTTTATGCAGTAAAACTTAAACTGTCCCTGCCCCCCTTCCGCGAGAGAACACGGCGGTGCCTCTCCCCGCAGGGGACTTACTTAAAAACAAGTCCCGGAAACCAGTCCCAGGTAACAAAGCCCAAATACAAGGGCGGGTCAGGCCTGGTGGAGGTATCCAATCAGTGAGGCGCGCATACTGTCTCCTTAGCTACCAAGGTGTGTGGACCCGCCTTTTGGGTGCCAATTCTGACCAAGGTGATAGGCTAGTTCAAATGTCTATTATAGGGTCAATTGTAACTCAATTGGTCACTTATGTGTGACCTAGCCTGACTGTGCAGTTTTCTCTGTGTCATTGGCCACCTGTGCATTGCCAGGCCCAACCACATGGCCTTTGCCCTTAAAAGCCAGTCTGTAAGGCAGAGGGGGGTCGCCTCTCTTTTAAGAGACGGCCCTGGCCAGTCAGTTTGACTCTTGATGCATGGCACGAAATAAAGCTTTGCTTGACCTTCGCTTTGTATCAGTCTCGCTCCTTCGATTATGGACCCAAACAAGTAGATTTCCAGGTAGAGTGTTTTTGGCATCACCTGGTTTCTTCTTGCTGCTTATAGTAAATGTGAGATGAGAGCAATAGGATAAAAGAAGGGCTGTTAAACACAAAGAATCGAGGGCTTGCTGGTTATAAAATTTCCCAGCCTCTCCGGGTGGCAAATGATGATAGGTTTAAAAATGGTTTCCAGGAAAAGATCAAAACCAAATACTGCCAGGAAAATTTGGTCTAGAGGTGAAGTTCAGCCCTCACTGAACTGTGATATAAGCCAGAAATAAATATTTGTCATGTTCAGCCCCTGAAATTTGGGCTTTTAATCATTACTGCAAAATAGCATAGTGTAATCTAACCAATATAATGAAAAAAGCCAGCAATACAGCTTAGAAGGGAATAGACCATATCTGAGGGTCTCTAACAAAGCTGTGTGTCAGGGTTATCTTCAGACATGTTGCGAAAATTCTCATATCTGCTTCTCCTCCCTACCCCCATCTTTAAAGAATTCCTTTTTTAGGTAAGTGGTCCATAGTGAATAGAATAGCAAGGAATGGTTAATTGTAGATGAAAGAACAAGGAGGTAATTGGACAATGAGAGTGATATTATATCTTGAATTACTGAAATAATTCTTTTTTTTTTTAAATTTGACAGACAGAGATCACAAGTAGGTAGAGAGGCAGGCAGAGAGAGAGGGGGAAGCAGGCTCCCCGCCAAGCAGAGAGACCGATGCGGCGCTCAATCCCAGGACCCTGAAATCATGACCTGAGCCGAAGGCAGAGGCTTTAGCCCACTGAGCCACCCAGGCGCCCCAAATTACTGAAATAATTCTTGTTTATTTATTTATTTATTTAGAGAAGGAGGTAGCAGAACAAGAGGGAGAGAGAGAATCTGAAGCAGGCTTCACGTCCAGAGCAGATCCTTATCTTATTACCCTGAGATCATGACCTGAGCTGAAATCAAAACTCATACAGTTAATTGACTGAGCCACCCAGGTGACACAAATTACTCAAATTTTTCCTGACATTACTCTACAACATAGAGGCATGTTCCTACTCATTAAAGGAAGCTAGTTTTGTGTGCTTTGAAGCCAGGCCATGTCAGTAGAAATCCTACCCTGTCAGATAATTTTCCTCACCTTTCTGTGGCTCTGAGAAGTTGCATCTATCTCCTGAGCTTGCTGTAAGATTTACACCCATTTATACATAAAAAATGCTTAGAATAGATCCTGTTATGATAGCCTGAGGCAAAGGTTTTTCTATACAAAAAGTCTCAAAGGCTTGAGATCTTAAAGATTAAGAACATAGACACAGGAGGTTTGAATCCCAGCTCTACTTACTTACTCTTACTCATTTAATTTTTCCATCCCTCAATATCCTCATTTGCAAAATGGATATAATAGGAGTGCTTACCTCTTAAGTTTGTTGGAAGAACTGTGTTAGTATGTGTGGGTTAAGTGAGCTGATTTGTGATCAAATAAATTAGTTTGTAATTTAATGAGTCAGTTTTTTAGAGGTGTCTGGATCACAGCATCATTAATCTAATTTTAAATAAATTTAAAATCATCATGTAAGTAAAGCCTCATGAAGATTGTAGATTTTCATAATTAATGTAGTTCCCATTTTTTTATCTCTTTATATCCTTTTGGCTTGACAATAAGACATATTAAAGAATTCTGGGGTTTTTTTTCTCTGCAATGTCTATTAGGTTATAACAATTTTTTCCTCAATTGAAGCATATATCAATGGAAGTTAAACACTTTTCTTGTTAGTCACCTGGAAGTTTTTGACAGATCGTTGATTGGCATCTGAGTGATACAGTTTTTTATGACACACCAATCAGACACTAAAACCTCTCCTAGCTTTGAAAATTCTATGTTCTATTCTGAGAGATTTGGCAATTTCTTCTGTCTTTAAATTACTTGGCTTGTGACAGGTAATCTTCTGTACACAATGTAACTTTACATTTCAATGCTACATCACAATGCAGTCTTTTCAAAGACTTTTTAACCAAAAATTAGGAATCCAGAATTAACTTAAAATTCAATTACCCATGGAATTATCAATGTAAGTATTTCTATCGAAGTGACAATCAAAAGAACATCTATAAAAAGCAAAGTTCTCACAAGCAAAGGCAACGAAAACTTACTCCTTGCCCTGATGGTCAGCAAGTTTCTTTAACTTTTCTAAGATACATCCCAATTTCAGAAAGAAGGTAGAGAAAAATGTACAATTTGGAAGATAGGAAGAGAATAAATTATTGAATGCCTTGCACAGACTTTGGGCTACATATTTTAAGCATTTTATCTCTATTCTTAATAAAATGAAAGACTGCAATTTTTTTTTAATTTTTTTTTTTAAGATTTTATTTATTTATTAGTTAGAGAGAGAGAGAGCGAGCACAGGCAGACAGAGAGGCAGGCAGAGGCAGAGGGAGAAGCAGGCTCCCTGCGGAGCAAGGAGCTCGATGTGGGACTCGATCCCAGGACGCTGGGATCATGACCTGAGCCGAAGGCAGCCGCCCAACCAACTGAGCCACCCAGGCGTCCCTGCAATTTTTATTTTTATCCAGGTGAAAAAAGTACAACCTCAAAACAATTAAACTAGCCCATAGTCACATAATGAGACACTCATATATACCTAAAATATGGCAGAAGTGGGAGTTGAAGCCAGGCATGTCAAAGCACAAAAACTACTCCATTATATTACTTTACCTATCAAAGTAATATGTGCTATTATATAGTGATTAATAAATTATATAAAATCTTTTAATTTTCCATAACAGAAGTGACATACTATGACCTTAACTAGAAAATCAAACTTATCGAAATGAAAGCATTTTAGTAATCTAAATAAATATTCTCTGTATCTCTTCCTTAAATCCATCTTCTTTACATTACCGTGGAATAATTTGTTTTTGATCTATTTTATATTGTTGTATCTTGGTTGCTCATGATTTGAGCTAGTTTTGTCTATCTCTACAAAAACATTCTTGGATAAAATCTTATTGTACTAATATTTTTATATCCTCTCTTTCCCATTTCTAAGGTATCACTGTTGTTATTCTTGTTTTATTTTTGTTCCCATGTCAACATTTTTAGAGTTTCATATTTTTACTACATTTTAATTGCCACCCAGAAGTGGCCTTAGGCAATCATCAAAGATCACAACTATGGGGAAAGTATATTGAGTCTTTCTTGACCTGCTGTCTATTTTCATAACTTTAAACCTATCTACAAAATTACTCTGTTGTTCTTTGATTTTGCTCTTTTTGTCTCAATCTCTTCACTGTTGGTTTTTCAGTACACAATTTAATTGATCTAATAGAGAAGAATCTCAATTTCTGCTCTTCAAAACCTCACATTTTTGCCCTTTTTTTGAGAACTTTATTTGCTATTTTTTTAAAAGATTTTATTTATTTATTTATTTGACAGAGATCACAAGTAGGCAGAGAGGCAGGCAGAGAGAAGGGGGGAAGCAGGCTCCCCGCTGAGCAGAGTCCGATGCGGGGCTCAATCCCAGGACCCAGAGATCATGACATGAGGCAAAGGGCAGAGGCTTAACCCACTGAACCACCCAGGTGCCCCTATTTGCTATTTTTAAGGTCTCTTTCTTTAAGTCATTTTCTGACCTCTTGAAAAGAAAATAAGACTTCCTTCTTATAATTAAATTGACCTATATTTCATTTTTACCTGTTCCCACAAGAATTTTCTAATCTTTCATATACTCTGCATAATTAATGATTTTACTATTTCAAGAGCATTTAAAAATACAGTGCATACCACAATGTACACTTATGTATGTATCTTGATCCTACTGTCCTATTTCTTTGTCTCTTAGCTAGACAATTCACTTATAAAGTTAAACATACTTAGTATTCTATTCTTTAAAATATATTATAAATGCTATGTTTCAGAGGTTTCTTACTGTTATTTGCATCTGTTATTTCAAAATAGAGTCAAATTTCCCAACCCAGAAAGACCCTAAATTCTCAATTTTGCCTTTCCATTCCTCTTTGCAGACTCTATACGTTAATAGTTACAGATTTGACCATTCCATTCCTTAGTTCATCTCCATGATTATACACCTACAACCCAGGACTCATGTATTTTGAACATCTATACTACATGAACTAAGCAGTTTTTGAAGTATTAACTTAACAAATACATAGTAATTACCAACAATTCTAAGCTCTGTGTTGTGTGCTGACCATATGGTAAAAGGGTACCACTACTCCAAGCACTTCTTGTATATTAGCTCATGTCAATGCCCTCTAGCTAAAGAGTACCAGGAACCAATTCCTGACACCCACAGACATTGAGCTGGCCACTTGGGTGAGCAACCCACACTCAGAGGAGATGGCAGCATGTTTCTGCTTCCCATATTATTTTAAGGTCTTGTCTTTTCTTTCTGATGTCACAAAAGTATTCCAGGCATGTATTTAGGTAGAGGTTACCAGCACATTTTTTTCTTTTCCCTTTCCTTGAAACAGGAGCAGATATAGCTCTCTCCTTTATGATAAACCATACCTTCATTTACCACGAGACCTCCTTTATACAGGAAACTCTGTTGTCTTTCTTCTCTCTATATATACAAGTGTTTTCCTGATTATACATTTCACTAGATGAATTTCAGAGTCACATCTATAGCATGTCTACACAACCTCCCTCTTTATCTCCAAAAGAAAGAAATAAAAGAACCTAGTATAGTGTTAGGTTATTAAATACTTGTGGTTTAGAAATTATTTAAAAGAAAACCCCTGAGCTATTGTTAACAGTGTTGTAGAATCCATATTATTCCAGGGCAGGAAAAGAGAAGTGAGTAGTTGGCTATAGAAAAAGAATTCTGGACTCACCATATCTAGAGCCCCACAGCACCTCCTGCTGATTTTTCATTTTATTTCCATTTATTTGGTACCTACACCATCATCTCATTCTCTCTTCCCGTCTCTTATTTTCATCAGAAGCTGAGAAAGTCTCTGTAGCAACCAGAATTCTAGTTTTCATAACATTAAGGTATGCTGTAACATAAAATATGTATATACTACACTATGGAAACTCACCTCAAAGTATGTATATACTAAGCTCTCAAATAATATGACTTTGGACAATCACCTAAAAAAAAAAAAAAGGAATTGGAAAAGTTGATTATCTAATACATTTTCCAAATCCTAGATCATGGGACCACATTTGCCACCTCAGTTACATAGCAATCTATGCTATTAGTATTCTAGAATGCTTCACATTATTACCTTCTCATAATCAATGGTCTCTATAGAAAAAGTTTTCAACACCTGCTATCATGACAGTGCAAGTACTTTGTGACAGCACCATACTTCATTTGCTTTGCCCTGACTGGTGGAGCAGGCACAGAATATCAGGGTCTGAAGCCTCAGATGGGGCAAGAGCTAAGAGAGGCAACCTCCGATTTTTAGATTATAGATTACATGAAGTAATCTCAACTCACATGTGTTATTTGTAAAAATAAGAATTTTAGCAGTCCTTTGAGGGTGACTGAAATGCAGCTTTCATATGCATCCCATACCTTTACTTTGGGCACCTATTTTGTAGCAATTAACCAGATTAAAAAGTCTTGAAATCATACTCCATAAGTTCTAAACTCTACTGTGTTCTTGCTGACTATAATCTTAGAGATGGGCTGGGGGGAATCAATTGCATTCCCACCAGGCTGACCCTCCTGGAGCTTACTGCAAAGACACAAAGAAGTCTATAGACTACGGCTCAAATACCAAGTGTGTAGATCTCTTGGATGTTACCACCTGAAAGATATGTGAACATTTGGCATTTGACTGTCTGTGATGACAGGGAAACACATTTCCTCTACACTATTTGATATATGTCAGGTGCCTGAGAATGAAGAAAAAGCATGGAGATATTTGCAAGATAGAGTCCCGTTACAGAATATTTTATGCTTAGTGCCAAGTTGGGAATAAAGGAGTCTGGAAAGTGTATACAGTAAACAAGGACAAGATGTTCTTAAGCTTCTGTAATGCCAAAGGGAGAGATAATGGTAGTTTAATGGATGACTTAAATCAAGGACAGCAAGATAAAAAACCTCTAGGCAAGAAAGAAAATGTCCTTCCTTTTAGCTTTCTACTATGCCAGTTCTGTCCTTTACTCTTTCCCCTGAAACCAGTGGCAGTATTCTTGAGTAAAGACCCATGCTATGGTGCCTCTCCAGCTTGCTGTATCCCTCATTCTTTCCAACCAAACTCTTCCTACCTTTCAAAATTGATAAATACAATGACTGACTCCCCTTTGGTTCAGCTTGCTGCTGACTGGAAATGTGTGGGTAATGCCAATCCTGAGATCTGGATCTACAACATTTTATTCCCAACTCAAAGGTACTGTAAAAGTGTGCTCAAATCTGACATTCTATCCTCTTCTGAGCACAAGGACCTAGTCTGAATAAACTAGAGCCCCTTTGAGTCTCATAATGTCACAGACAGAGCTGTTTGGTACTATATTGCCTTTACTTACACATTCAAACCTTTTTTTTTTTTTTTGAGCTCTTTTTTAGTTTTCAGGTTGTAGAAATACTGTTGACAATCATTTTCCATTTTCTAAAAGAGGAGACTATCCAAAATGGATCAAACTAATTACTGAATATGTAGTTAGTTATGGGAGAAATCTTAAATATGTGTCATCTAAAAATATTTAAACTATTTAAAGAAAAAAATATTATGAGAATTTTATAGGATACTAAAGGATGGGACAGGGCTTTTGATATGAACAATTTTCTCAATTTTCAGTTGTGTAAAACAATATGATCATATGTTTAAATAAAATCATAAAAATCTGCTATCTACATTTCTGTGATTGTATTGATAAAAGCAATTTGGCTTTGAAATTCTAAACCATCATAATCTCACTTATTTTGAGTCCTTTCAAATTAATTAGGTTATTTAATTGATAGAAAATTACTTTGGTAGGAAATGCAAACAGTATAAGGGCATACTCTGAAAACCATATCTTTTTCTCAACACAGATATCCACTCACATTCCCACCTCCCAGAATCAGTAACTATTATCAAATTTCTTATGTGAATATATAGATATATATTATGCAAATATACATGCCCAGTACTGTCCTGATGATCTGACATAGTCTGACATAGATTTATGCATCAAATCCTCATAGAGACCAATAAGTACTAAAAAAAGAACAATAAGTACTAAATAATATTAATAATAATAAGTACTAAAAAAGTTCTAAAAAAACCATACACATTTTGGTTCAGACAAGGAAACTGAGGTGCACAAAATTAAGAAACTCATTCATAGTCCTATGTTTCATAAGCAGTGGAACCATAATTATAGCACAGAAACCCAGTTCCAGATAACATACACTTAACCACAATGCTCTACTACCTCTCTGTAGCCCTTGTCATTTCATGTTGGATACCATTACACATATCTCTTCATTTTACATTCAGCAAGTACAATAGGTGAGTAACCAAATTAATTTTGCACATTTGCATGAGAATGCTTGCATATGTTTTTCAGAACCTGTTCTCTGTGTCTGCAAAGGTAAGTGAGGAATGCAAAAAATAAAATCCTTTTGTGTGTGATGTTAGACATTAAGCCTTTGTAAAGTTATATTTTATGCCATATCTTAGAGAGAGAATATAATATTAGAATTTAATTCCTTTCTCTGTTAGTTTTCAGTTGTGTTTTTATCTCAACCCTATGGAGGTGTGCTTACTCCTAAATGCAAACAATAATCTCACTAGACACTATATGTTAACTAACTGGAATTTAAATAAAAATTTAAAAAGGAAGAAAAAAAAAGAATCTTCCTAGAAAACAAAGAGCACTGGGTATTACACTGAACTAATGAATCACCGAACATCATATCAAAAACCAATGATGTACTATATCTTAGCTAATTGAATTTCAATTAAATAAATTTTTAAAAAGAAAACAAAGAATAGCAAACAATGTTATCATCTATAATCAGAAAAGTTATTATATTTGGGACGCCTGGGTGGCTCAGTTGGTTAAGCGGCTGCCTTCGGCTCAGGTCATGATCCCAGCGTCCTGGGATCGAGTCCCACATCGGGCTCCTTGCTCGGCGGGGAGCCTGCTTCTCCCTCTGCCTCTGCCTCTGCCTGCCACTCTGTCTGTCTGTGCTCACTCTCTCTCTCTCTAACAAATAAATAAAAATTAAAAAAAAAATCTTTAAGAAAAGTTACTATATTTGCCTAAACACAAAAAAATCGGATAGGAAAAAAGGGGAGGAATTTATCACTACATTAATATTCTCTTACTTTGAAATGGCATGGAAGTATAAAATAACAAGGAATATCCAAAGAATTACAAATAGTTTAAAATTGAGAGAGAGCATAGCATAACTCAGCAGAATTATCCTGTGAGTATAGATAAGACACAGTAAATACAATCATGACACAGGAAGTTGCACTGATAGCAAAGATTATGGAAGTGATGATTAAATAAAGCTGAAAACAAAAGAAAGAATCCTCAGATGATGCAGACTTCCCAAGCCTTAGGTACTCACAGGGCAAAAGAGCTTTAAATGTGGGGCACCTGGGTGGCTCGGTGGGTTGGGCCTCTGCCTTCGGCTCGGGTCATGATCTCAGGGTCCTGGGATCGAGACCCACATCCGGCTCTCTGCTCAGGGGAGAGCCTGCTTCCCCCTCTCTCTCTACCTGCCTCTCTGCCTGCTTGTGATCTCTCTCTCTCTCTGTCAGGTAAATGGATGGAATCTTAAAAAAAAAAAAAAGAGCTTTAAATGTTCACACCTGTGTAGAGTAACTGAGGGCTAATTGTGCCCAGTACAGGAGGAGCTCACTGTGCCAGTCTCTTGGGTCCTCCAAACTGCTCCCATTCCAAAATGTTCTACACAATTCCCCAGCTTCTCCAAGATTCCACAACCATGTCTCCCTGCTACCAAGTATAGTTTTCTGGTGAGAAGTAAGTCCATAACTTTCCTGAATTGTTACTGTGAGAGTATGGAATTTAATATTAGAGAAGGATTAGGAATAGATCAGTAAAATCTGAATTCTGGACTACTGGAGGGTATTTGCCCATAAATTAACCTTGACTTCACTCACAGTAACAATTCAGCCCATGGCACATAATTTACGTATCATAATTTACATAAATTTAAACGAATACTGCACTAACCAAAGAGAGGAGAAGATTACAACCGCCCAATAAAGCAAAGTGTATCACCTTCAACAATTGAATAATTTGGCTTTTTCAATCTTGTGGACAATCACTCAGCAAGTAATGTACCCACATTTTCTGTTTGGTTTTGCTAGGGGACAATTCTTCATGACATTTTTGCATGTCTTATACAAGTTTGTAATCAGAAGTCTCTTGTAATAATACTGCCTCTGGGGCAGAGGTCAGATTTGTTTCCTGATCAAGATAATTAAGGTAATGTCTCCTTCTGAGGGAAAGGTGTGTGGGTTTGCTAGTAGGCCCCTTAAGAATCAGTGTTTCCTACTTTCATTTCCCTTACCTATGGCACAAATACCCTGTGGGTGCAGCATCCACCTGGGCCTGCATCTGCATTTGCTCCCATGGGGTTTGAGGAACAAGGCTAATGAACTCAAATATGAAAACCACACTGCCTTCTGTGCCATTGGTAACGAAGTCCTTTGTCTCTGGCCTAGGAGTCTCTATCCTCAGCCACCTTGTGTGAAACTGTAACAGGCTAAATTGTTAGCCTGCAGAAGGAATAAAAACTCAGAGCCTTCACAGTTCCTGATAGGCTTTTCTCTAAATCAATTAATATTTCTCTTTTTTAAGTATCATAATGGACATTTTACAGGCAAAACAAGTTTTAATTTAATCACTGTTTTCTTTTTGATGTTCAATCTGTCACTACCTATCTTCTAGCAGTCTCTTTTCAGACTTGTATTTTTATACCTTCAAATAATTATGAAAGCATCCTTATTTTTGACAATGATAAGATGTTGTTGCCCTATGTTGAATATTCCTTTCTTAACTATAGAATCATCTATTCTCTAAAAAGCTCTGGTTCTATTTAAAGAAGAGTACTGAAGAGCAAAATCTACACAACAAAGTAGGTATGATGATGGTGCATAGTGCAAAAAAGAAAGAAAAGGAGAGAGGAAGGAAAGAAGGAAGGCTGATTCACTACTTTATCCAAATCTCATGAATTCATGCTTGTAAAATTTTTTTTACACCTTGCTCTGAAATAAGGGTTTGTTAATTTAATTTTTTCTCTTCCCACTTGTCTTAATACTATATATTGTCATGACACAGCATGTATTCAAGTTATATTAAGCCTGCCTCCACCTCTTTGGAAGTTTCTATTTTCCTCTTCCTTTAAGGTCTTTGGACTGATTTCAAAGTACACAGATCTAGGTCTCACCTATATTGGTATCTATCACTAAGAGTGAAAGAAACTTTCAATTTTCCTAGGTCATCCAGAGTTCCATTTCAAAAAATGAAGGCCTTTTGCTGAAAGAAAGAAAAAAAGAAACAAAGAAACGAAGGGAGAAAGAAACTAACTATGTGCTTCTAAAATTCTCTTAGTAGGTGGAAGAACAAATTCTAGGGTGGGTTTCCCATAATAACTACTAGAATCACAAGACAGAACAGCTCTGTCCAGCAAACTACTCTTCAAGAACAGTAGGGAGCTAGGGAAAAGGGGAAACCATGATTCCCAATAGTTGCCTTCATAATCACACTACCTTAGCTGTGACCTAGAAAGCAGAAAGCTGTAGCTAGGGCTATTTTCTAATGGGAGAAATGGTCTGAACTAGAATAAAGTGATCAGAAAGGCATCAGCAGAACTGTTGGCTCCTATAATATGCTGCCTTAGCTGCAGTCTGGAAATCAAAAAGCCATTGCCACAGATGATGTCTCCAGAACAGTACAGCACCTGCTCAATCTCCAGTGGACATCTGTGGTGACACAGCCTCTCTACCTAATACAGTATCCTGTTCCAAATTCAGTCTTCACACAAATGCATCTGATTGGCACAAACTAAACCACATCCAAAAACAGAGCAGGAAAGTATACATTTCAGCCTTTTAACATTCAAAAAGTGCAATAGAATGTAATTGGAAAGATGTTGAGTGAGTCACTCTGTGGTATCCACCATGGTCCATTCTGGCAACATCAATAGGTATCATTCTTCCCAATAACTCTGAACAATAGCAGTAGATCCTCTGCTTAAAAAACCTCTTACTCTCTTTCCAATTCAAATACAAATTCAAATTCAATTACAATTCAAATACAAAATCAGAGACTAACAAGAGGCAATCTGGCTCCCATTTAATTATCTGAACTAGTTTTATTGCATCACCACTCCCCACAACTGCCCCATTTCTTTTTTCCAGCCATGCTAGCCTCCTAGTAGCTCCTTTAATATGTCAGGCATACTCCCACCTCAGGGTCTTGCTGTTCCCCCTGCCTGGAATGTCTTCTCCTGATATTTGCATGCCTCCTTTCCTGATGCCTTTCAGCATATGGCACTTCAGATGACACCAAATCAGTGAACACTTTCCTGATCAGTTTATTTAAAATTGCATCTCCCTCACCTCCCTCTCTTTAGAATTTCTAATCCTTTTCTACACTTAGCAGTATTCTAGCACAGTATACATGTTCCTTATTTACGATGGTTATTATCTTCTCTCCCTACTAAACTATAGAGCCATGAGTGCAGAAATTATATTAGTTAACTGTGGTATCTACAGTCCCTATAACTCCATCAGCCATATAGTAAGTGCTCAGTAAAAAAAAAATTACAAATTAATAAAGGAATAAACAATAATCTGCTCCTACATAACATAATGTATCAACTATCCCTTGTGCAAAGAAAATGGAAATATCCTCTCTTTTAGGGAAGTGTAGTATCCTATGAATCGCTACATCCTTCTCCGAGAGCTGTTCTTTGTTCCTCTATATATTTACCTCCTCTACTTCAGTCCCAATATTACCTTGATACATTTTGAGTTTGTTATTAACTAAATAACAAATTTGATTACCACCAATACACATCATATACAATATGGGAAAAAATGAATAAAAGGAAACTGGTTAATACTAATAAAAACATAATAAATCAAGAAAAATATGTATCTTGTGAAGTCTGTGTTTCTACAACTAGATAGAGACTGTAATGAGTATTTATAACTTCATTATTCTGCTCCTTACTTGATATTCCCTTTAGCCTCAGTCAGCACACTGTCTTGTCTGATCAGCGTTTGTTACTTGATATATGATCCCACCCTTCATTCCTGAGGTAATCAACTCTTAAAGGTCTTACTCCCATGAGGTTGCTACAGCTTTGATTACATTTTTTACCACTACCCTACTTGCAGGTTCTGAGAGGACTGCCTGGATTTTTGACATACACTTCTATGCTCTTTATGTAGTAGCCATCCTCTAGCCCCTTGGTAATCAAGATTAATCACCCTATTAATAGAGTATCAACATAATATCTAGATATTAATAGAGTATCAACATATTGTTTTAATATTGAATTTGAGAGGAAACCAAAACAAACAAGTGGCAATCTCAAATTCCCAGTTCAGCAAAATCTCTGTTGTTCCCTCTGATAAAAGTATTTTTCCCTTAGGAATTGAGACCCCTAAAACAAAAACGTGAGGAGCAAGTATTTTTCATATGAGTTATTTGATGTAATAGTGAAAGGTGTCACTTTCACTTCCATCTCTTGATTCCCAGATCCATCTATTTTGGTTTTAGAAAAACAAGTACCATATATTTGTCAGAGATCACAGAATGTATCATATTTCTGGAAGACTTTAATTTAGCAAAACATTTTTTCAATAGACCTTAATGTCTTCAATAGGCTAATCCACCACTTTTTAAGATCATGATTGGTACATGGTAAGATGAATTCATATTATGGAAATCAGCCTATTATATTTCTTTTATTTTTTCCTATGCAATGATTTCCTTAAAACACAAGTGAGGGGCACCTGGGTGGCTCAGTGGGTTAAAGCCTCTGCCTTTGGCTCAGGTCATGATCCCAGGGTCCTGGGATCGAGCTCCACATCGGGCTCTCTGCTCAGCAGGAAGCCTGCTTCTTCATCTCTCTCTGCCTGCCTCTCTGCCTGCTTGTGATCTCTGTCTGTCAAATAAATAAATAAAGTCTTAAAAAAAAAACCACAAGTGAGACTGTGTGGGATATCATAATGGTAAATAAAACATTCATTAAATTCAACAATGATGTTGCTGGAAGAAACATGGCTGGCAGGAAAAGCAAATCTGTTTCATGACCCATCTTCCTCCATCACATGCTCATAGGGAATTTTCCTTGGACTGTCCATTAAGGAGAAGTGACAGTGCAAAAGAAATAGGTGTCTTGAAAATGTGAATGAGTTTATCATGCAACTTATTTGTGCTTTCAGAACTACCTGGAGCCCAATCTCATTTGTACTGCTACCACTTGACAATGGAAATTTGTTGGTATCTCCAATTCTGTAGCCTGAAAAAATATATAAAATTTAGTTCATTTCAGGAAACTCAAGTCAGATGGTCATTTCGTATTCTCTACCAGATATTCAAAGCAAGCCAAATCTGACTCACAAGAGCAAAATAGCTATTTGCCAAAGAAATCATAGCTTTGCTTCAAAATCTTAAAAGATTTTTCACTGATTTTCCACAGAATTATGATAGGAGCTCCATATAGCATTCCAATTAGTCACAGACACTTGGAGTACCATTAAATATGTTGGCCTCTCAGAGCAAAGGAATTGAGATTAATTTTTACGGGGTGTATCTCTTATCCTCTGCTATATCAGTATCTTAACAAGCATCTAGGTACTACATTTGTTCTATTAATTAATTCCTACAAGCATGAGGCCATCAGTGTAGTGAAGCAGAGTAATGCCCTGGACTAGTGAGATGATTGAGTTTCCTCATGACTGAAGTATACTATAGAGCCAGACCTGATGTAAACCTGAACCAAGATGGTAAAAGATGGGCTGTTCCTGTTTGCTGTTCTGAAATTCTCAATTTATTGCTAGAGAGAAAAATAACATATTTTAATAGCTGCCTATCAGGTACCAGAATCGATGCTTACTTCCTCCAGTAATAAGACCATTATTGGGAACAGCAGCTGTCACTGGAGTTATCAGTCACTAAACTTAAAATAACCTACCAGGGGGCGCCTGTGTGGCTCAGTGGGTTAAAGCCTCTGCTTTCAGCTCAGGTCATGATCCCGGGGTTCCTCTGGCTCTGCTCAGCAGGGAGCCTGCTTCCTCTCTCTCTGCCTGCCTCTCTGCCTACTTGTGATCTCTGTCTATCAAATAAATAAATAAAATCTTAAAAAAAAATACCCTACTGGATATGCTAAACTAATAAATTAAATATGCATCTGATTACTAACTATAAATAAATTACACAAACTGGAAAAATATACTTATGTTCTTATAAGTCAGGGTAATGGTTACCTTTAAGAAGATAATGACTAGAAGGGAAAGAGGACACTTTTGATAAGCATATTTTTAAAACTGCAATCTTCTCATCCCCCATCCCTTTCTTTATGGCTCTTCTAATCCCTTTTCTCTGTTTCAGATACTATGTTATGTGAACTCACCCCACTTACCCCAATGTAAGCTCTACAAGGGCAGGTATCTTTGTGTGTTTGAACACAAATTATCCCCCAAACCTAGAAAATTCCTAGTCCATAATAAACACTGTATAAACCTTTGTTAAATAAATGCCTAATTTCATTTCTGTGAAAATGATATACTTTTCCTTAAGGAATTTTTAAAAGATTTTCTTGTCATTTTTAATGTGCCCAATTTTGAAGGTTTTTTTTTTTTAATTCTATTCTGCTTCACACTTTGTTTGGTATGTCTTTCTTTAGTTCTAAAAAATGCTTTAACATTACTATTCAAATATTACCTCTCTTCCAAATTAGTGTTTTTATTTTGACAAACATATTTTTCATGTCTAATATTTCCAGTTAATTCTTCTTCATAAATAACTGTTCTTATTTTTTATTTGTTGTAATTACCCTTATTTCTCAGATGATGTATTACTGTTTTAGTCTCCTTCATTGTGTCTGTTCCATTGGGAGTGCTTCCTTTGGCATGTTATTTCTTTGTTGTGTTTTTCTAATAGTAGTTTTAAAGATCTCATCATTTTTTACTATGAGCTCATTTTTATTTCCTGGAGTTTAGTAAATGTCACCCCTTGGGATATCTACAGTTTTATACCAGTTTTTAGTGTGACCCTCTCTTGATCTGCCTTTTTATGTGTTTCTCACAACTTTCAGGGTTGTATATGGAGAAAGAAGCCAGAAACCTATGCTTATTTCATTCTTTTCATGGGGACTAAAACTAGTTTCCTAAGCTATTTCTAAGCTACTTGTTTCTTGTTTCTACAGGTAACCAAGTACCCTCAAATAACCATCACCAAAATCAATAAATATTTTTGTAGTTGTCTCCATACGAAACTGTGTGGGAATTTTCTTGGGTTTATATGCAAAACCAATATGTTAACTTAATGTGTATATCTATACTGTATTCACTTTGATTACATATTATCAGATTACTCTCTGATTTAGGCCTCTACACTACCTCCTGCTGTGCATGAGAGTTCTTATGTCTGTATATCCCCACCAATATTTGGCACTAACCAGACTCTTCTAAATTTTGCATATCTAATGGTTTACATAGTGGTAGTTCTTATTTTAGTTTTTAATTATTTGATTAGTAGTGGTTCTGAGCATCTTTAATATGCCTATAGTCTTCCAGCTTCCTTGTATTTTCAAAACAAAGGACTCATATCCAGAGTATATAAAGAACACTGAAAATTCAACAGTAAAAAAAAAAAAAAAAAGACCAAAAGACATGAATAGACATTTTACTGAAGAGGGTATAGAAGGAATTAAGCACATAAAAAGATGTTTAACTTTACTACTCATTGGGAAAATGCAGATTAAACCCACAATGACACAGCACAACATATCTACCAGAATAGATAAAATTTAAAAATAGGGACAAAACCATGCTGGCAAGGATGCAGAAGAACTGGATCATACTTTGGTGGTGGGAATATAAATGGTACAGTCACTCTGAAAAAAAAGTTTGGCAGTTTCTTATAAAACTAAAGATATCATACTCAGTCACACTCTGGGGTATATATTCCAGAGAAATAAAAACTTAAGTTCACATAAAACCCTGCATATAAATATTCATGTAGCTTTACTCATAATAGCTAAATACTAGAAACAATAACAAATGTCCTTAAACAGATGAATGGGTAAATAAATTGTGGTACATCCATAACATAGAACTGCTCAGCAACAGAAAGGAACAAATATTGATACACACAACAACTTGGATGAATCTCCACAGAATTATAATGAATGGAAGAAAAAAATACAGAAGATCACATACTATATGATTTCATTTATGTAATATTCTTTTGAGGTGGCAAAATTAAGAAAATCAAAACATTAGTGATTACCAAAGGTCAGCGATGAGGGAATGAGTGTGGAAGGAGGTGAGTGTGGCTATTAAGAGTATCATGAAGGACCCTTTTGGGAAATGAAACTCTTCTGCACCTTGACTCTATCAATGTTTATATCCTAATTTTGATATTGTACTACACTTTTGCAAGATGTTACATTAGGATAAAATGGGTAAAGAATACGTAGAATCTCTTCACACTATTTCTTATAACAGTACATGAGCCTAAAATTACCTGAAAAAAGGTTTAATTAATAAAATGAAATAAATAATCTGAAGATAGTGAGAAATTAAAACATCAATGTGCTGGATCATAAAAAGACTGGGTAGTCAAGATTAGAAAGTGAGGGAGCTTAAAAAAAAGTAACAAATGATAATCACAGATAGGGATTAATGTAATTTAAGTAGATACAGGTGGCACAAGCCTGTCTGTCAGGGTGATAATGGGTCTGCCAGGGAATGACTATGGAAAGGACAATGAATTTCAGCAGGCCAAATATTTGGCATCAGTATGTTGGACAGTTGATGCATACTACAAAGAAATTGTCTAATCGTTGACAAAATATGCAGTAAGAAAGGGAAGAAAGACTATGAATCATGGGGAGAATGTAAGGAATGTCCAGATACTCAAGAGGTCAGTAAAAAGTTATTGATAGCAGCTATGGAAGACATAGGGAGTAGAGGCAGATAACATAAGCCTCCAGAGCAGGAGGAAGTTTTACACAAAGTAGAGAAGCCATGAATTAGGACTGGAATTGGGTAAGGAGGGGAATGCTGGCTCTGCCCTCAACCCTGAAGCAAAGGAAATTTGGAGAACATGCAGCCTCAGCCCAAAGGCTACAAAGAAGCATTTGTGAAGAAAATCAGGTTTCTGAAGGAAAAGAGAACATTTCATGACTAAAAGGGTCTAAGGAATTTATTTGCTGTAGGCATTGCAAAGAATTGAGCAAGAAGTTTCAGGAGTGAGGGCAGAATTGGTAAGAAGTCACAAAAAGAAAGCGCAGAACTTTGGAAAGCAGCTGAGGGATTTTTATTTTCTGTGACCCCCAAAGATCAGAGTGTTGCATATGAAGTATGGTGAAAAGAATATATTTATTTTATATATTTGGGATACTTTTCTTTTATGTCCATCTAAAGATCTTCATTTTCTTTCCCTTTGGCACCCCAGTACTAAGTTAAGTGGAACATGTCAGAAGGAATATTCAGCCTGGTGTCATATTGACTATTTTTATATTGCTAAAAAATTATATCTTGTTATCACAATCCCAGATTTCAAGATATACCACAAAGCTACACTAATCAAAACAATATAATACTGGCACAAAAAATAGACACATGGATCAACAGAACAGGATGGAGTGCCCAGAAATAAACCTACCTATATATGATTGATTAATCTACAACAAAGGAGGCAAGAATATACAATGAGGAAAACACAGTTGTTTGGCATTGAAAAACTGGACAGCTACATGCAAATGAATGAAACCAGACCACTTTCTTACACCATATGCAAAAATAAACTCAAAATGAGTTAACAACCTAAATGTAAGACCTAAAACCATTAAATCTTAAAAGAAACACAATCAGTAAACTCATGGACATTTGCTGTAACAATACTTTTCTCAATCTGTCTCCCCAGGCAACAGAAACAAAAGCAAAAATAAACAATTGAGGCTACATTAAACTAAAGTTTTTGTACAGTGAAGGAAACCATTAACAAAATGAAAAGGCAGCCTACTGAATGGGAGAACACATTTGCAAAAAATATACCCAATAAAGGGTTAATATCCAAAATGTATAAGAATTTATACAAGTCAATACCAAAAATACAAATAATGCAACTAAACAATGGGCAGAAAAAGTATATAGACATTTTTCCAAAGAAGACTTACAGATAGATGGCCAACAGATGCATGAAAAGATATTCAACATCCTTAATAACTAGGGAAATGCAAATCAAAACTACAATGAGATATTACTTTAAACATTATACCTATAAAAATGGCTAGACTCAAGAAGATAAGAAATAACAAGTATTGGTGAGGATGTGGAGATGGGGGAACCCTTTGCACTGTTGGTGGGAATGTAAACTGTTGCAGTCACTGGGGAAAACAGTTTGGAGAGTCCTCAAAAAATTAAAATTAGAAGTACTATATGACTCAGTAACCCCACTTCTGGGTATTTACACAAAAAACCCCCACTAATTTAAAAAAAATTAATGCACCCCTATATTTATTGCAGCATTATTTACAATAGCCAAGATACAGCAGCAGCCTAAGTGTCTATCAATAGATAAATGGATAAAGAAGATGTGGTGTGTACATACACAGCAGAATAATACCATGTAACTATAACAAAGAATGAGCTATTGCCATTTGTGACAACATAGATCAACCTAGGGGGTATTATGCTAAATGAAATAAGTCAGACAGAGAAAGACAAATACCACTGATGGCACTTATATGTAAAATCTAAAAAACGAAACAAGCATACCAAACCAGAAACAGATTCATGAATACAGAAAACAAACTAACGATTGCCAAAGGGAAGGGATAGTAGGAGATAGGAAAATAGGTTAAGAGAAATAAGAGGTGCAAATTTCCAGTTATAAATAAGATATGGGGATGAAAAGTACAACACAGGAAATATATATAGAGAATATATTCAATAATATTGTAATAGCATATGGTGACAAATGGTAACTGTTAAATGTGTTGAGTGTTGCATAATGTATAGAATTGTTGAATGGATGTGTTGTATACCTGAAACTAACATAGCATTGTTTGTCAACTCATCTTCAATTTTGTAAAATTATTTTTATTAACATATAATGTATTATTTGCCCCAGGGGTACAAGTCTGTGAATCATCTGGTTTGCACATTTCACAGCACTCATCATAGCACATACCCTCCCCAATGTCCATAACCCCACCACCCTATCCCTATCCCCCCAACCCCCAGCAACCCTCAGTTTATTTTGTGAGATTAAGAGTCTCTTATGGTTTGTCTCCCTCCAGATCCCACCTTGTTTCATTTTTTTTCCTTCTCTACCCCCTAAACCTCCCACCGACCTCTCAAATTCCTCATATCAGAGAGATCATATGATAATTATCTTCCTCTGATTGACTTATTTTGCTCAACATAGTACCCTCTAGTTCCATCCATGTCACTGCAAATGGCAAGCTCTCACTTCTTTTGATGGCTGCATGGTATTCCATTGTGTGTGTGTGTGTGTATATATATATATATATATATATAC
>ML109275.1:701-12451 GCA_003697995.1 Taxidea taxus jeffersonii | reverse complement strand
GTGTGTGTGTGTGTGTGTGTGTGTGTGTGTGTGTGTGTGTGTGTGTGATTTTGAGTCAAAAACCATACTTGTTAATGGTGGTAAAACAGAAAATTTTATTTATGGCACTAAAAATATTACAGTCAAGAAGCCCAGTAAGAGAAAGCCTCAATAACTGAATCTTGTATCATAATATTTCTTAATATTTCAGAAGCCAGATATTCTTTTTTTTTAAGATTTTATTTATTTATTTATTTGAGAGAGAGAGTGAGAGAGAGCATGAGAGGGGAGAAGGTCAGAGGGAGAAGCAGACTCCCTGCAGAGCTGAGAGTCTGATGCGGGACTTGATCCTGAGACCTCAGGATCATGACTGAGCCGAAGACAGTGGCTTAACCAACTGAGCCACCCAGGTGCCCCGAAGTCAGATATTCTATCAAAGCTACTAAAAAGAAAGAATTCTAGATTTCAAATTTAGAGAGACAGAAGCTTAGAAATATATTGTCTTCGATGTTACTCACCAAAAAGTGACTTAAAAATTAATTAAATTCCTTACTTTCACCTGTACTAGCATTATTTCTTCTAATACCTACAAGTTTCAATTCTAATTGCAAAGGAAAGTAGTGAAAGAAGCATACAGGAATACTAGTAGCCATAAGAAACAACACTCATGGGAACATAGCCCTCAGTGAAGTTTCTGAGATAATTTCAAAACTGATAATAGGGTAAACCATATAAAATGCTGATATTCAAGCAATTTTATTTTGATTTTTGAAAAGAGAATACTGATACCAATATGAAGCAGTTAGATTTCTAAAATGTGAAGATGAAGAAAGTGACAGAAAATTTACTTCTGAAATGAATTCTTTAAATTAACTGACTGTACATGTTAACTTTATCTAAAAATACCTTCAAGGCAACACTTAGATTAGTGTTTATGGGGCGCCTGGGTGGCTCAGTGGGTTAAGCCTATGCCTTCGGCTCAGATCATGTTCTCAGAGTCCTGGGATCGAGCCCCACATGGGGCTCTCTGCTCAGGAGGGAGCCTGCTTCCCCCTCCCTCTCTGCCTGCCTCTCTGTCTCCTTGTGATCTCTCTCTGCCAAATAAATAAATAAAATCTAAAAAAAAAATCAGTGTTTATTTAAATAATTAGGTACTATATCGTAGCCAAGTTGATACCTACAATTAACCATCACAATGCCTTTATTGTTTTTTAATTCCTGGCTCCAGTAATAACTATCTGTGTGATTTTACACAAGTCATTTAACCTCTCTGTGCCTATTACTGGGGAAATTAGACAATCTTGACTACAGAAAAGTACCCAGTAGCAGTATAGATGAGTATGAGAGAGAGTATTGGTGAATATGCATTAAAAACGTACATGCATTAAAAAATGTAAATGTCCACAAAGTCTGAAGAGAATTTCACACAAATGTATACAAGAAAGTAGAAGACAGAACAATTAAACTTTTTTTGTCTCCTTGAGTGACAAGAAAGGCTCACCTTCTGACTGTCTCCTATATACCTCATGAAGGATTTCTAAGTTAATCTTGGAATTAACTCAGAAGAATTAACTTAGAGGGAGATGTTCACAGTTCCAAGGGTTAGAAGGTCCAAAATTATGCCTTGTGAATTCAAAAAGTCTGGCCTCTTCTTAGGCCTATTATATGTAAGTAAACACACAAAGGAAGATAAAATTGACCATAGTTAGCTCCCTCCACTTTGTTAAAGAAAGCATAATGATCCTATTCTTACACTATTTTCTCTATAAAATCATGTAATATTATAAGCATAAAAGTATAATAAGGTTGATGAAGAGATTAATTAAATCAATTCAAAGAAAAAACTTAAAACTCTGCCCAGCCTCAAAGAAATGTCATGTACTATTATTCTACTTATGTTCGGCTTTGTTGCCTTTCTTGGATGAATGTTGCCCTGGTCTCTTGATTTAGAAACAAAAATGCACAATTAATACTATTAAGTTTGCTTTTATTATCATTTACCTAGACTTTTTCAATAGTTTATGTCTCCCTCTCACTTTGCTTCCTTTAAATTCATCCACCACACAGGTACCTGCTTGAGCTCCCTGCAATTTGTATATCCACCACCACCAAATAACCATTTCAAACAACACTTCAGTGACTTGTCATCAACTAGGATAAATTCAATTTTCTTAGCATAATGAGTAATGGCCACTAGCCCAATTGTGCCTTCTAGTGCTGCCAAGTCTCTCAGTTCCCCTTGTTGCAACCTTCATAATTCCCTGATACTCAACTCCCTTGAAAGCTAACACCTCCATACCTTGGCTCATACACCACTCTCCTTTCTCTCCCTGCATTTTCTGGCCAATCTCATCTCATGCTACTCTTTCCCCTCCATCAGCACTTTCCAGCCACACTAGCCTTTGTGGAGTCCCTAGGCCACAAGGCCTCTAACCACGTGATTCCCTCTGTTCCAAGACTTCTTTCCACCCCATCTTTTACTATGAGGATCCAACTCCTGACTTTTTTTTTTTTTAAGATTTTATTTATTTATTAGTTAGAAAGAGAGAGCGAGCACAGGCAGACAGAGAGGCAGGCAGAGGCAGAGGGAGAAGCAGCCAAGCAAGGAGCAGGATGTGGGACTTGATCCCAGGACGCTGGGATCATGACCTGAGCCGAAGGCAGCCACTTAACCAACTGAGCCACCCAGGCGGAGGATCCAACTCCTATATAAATAACTTTCTCAGGAGGCATTTGAACTTTTAATCCTAATTTAGCAGCACTGTTGCTTTCTTATAATGATCATTTTTTCCCATCAGATCACATATCCTAATGTGTATTTTCTACTTATTTGGGGGTTTATTTTTAATGTACAGCTCTTCTTCTAATTCTAGTAGCTTCCACCAAGCTCTGTGAAGGAAGGGGCAATGCCTGTGTAATTTACCACCAAATACACAATACCTAAAGAGAATGCCTGGCATAAAGAAAGCCCTCAGTAAAGACCTACTAGCTGAATGAATAAATACATGAAGAATGAGATGGCACTATTATGAGCCCCAAGCAGTAGGCCTATCCAATATCCATTCTGTACTTTTCCTCACAAACAGATTCCCAATTATAGTTCAGGCATCATTATGATAAAAATCTATATTTCCCTGTCTTTGCCTTTTTCCTTTTCTCTTTCCCCTTGATCCTGTTGGGAATGTTGCACTTACACGGATGTTGGTAGATAAAACTAGAAGGAGACTGGGTCCTTGATATTGTGGAGCTACCATGACAGGCAAATATCATGGAGTCACATAATTTCAAGTATAGAGCCCAAGAGGATATAAAAATAATCCCTTTATAAATGAGGACAGTGAGGTCCAAAGAGGTTAGCTGTTAGAGGTCTTTCCTGTAGTAAGGAGTAGATGTAAAATTGTAATACAGCTTCCTTACTCCTAGGCCATGACTGAGTTACAACTTCTCTTGGAGTCTATGGTTTGTTGCTGTTGTTTTTCCTCATGTAGAACTGTTGAAATTTCTGCATAGCATTTTCTAGGAAGGTGACATATAGGAAGGAACCATCTTCTGAGTAAAGAGAATAAGACATAGAAGACAAAGTTGACTTAATAAGATGGAAGGATGTGCAGACAAAGTGAAAATTATGGTGTCTTAAGAGATAGACATTTTTTTAAAATGAACTTGAGAATATGTTCAAGTTTGATTTAAAGGAAAATTTTCTTTTGAAGGAAGTGAGAACAATATTTAGTTGTGTTAGTTTTGAAAGTAACTAAAGAAAATTCCCTATTATATTTAAAGACTTAAAATGAATTGCTTCTAACACAAGCTACCACTTTCCAAAGTCATAACATCATTCCAATAATGCAACAGCAGTACTGGTAGATTTCTACCACAAAATATTGCTATTTCATTTTTTTAAAGATTTTATTTATTTATTTGACAGATATTATTTTTCTGAAAAAAGTTTCTAATAAACCTACAAGTTTAGCTAATTTGACATTACATGTGAAATTACATCAGTCTTATGGCCCACTGGAGAGAATAAGGATAATAGGTGTAACAATATAGTTGAACTCAAGAAAAGAAGAGAGAAAATATCTTCTCTTATACAGAAATACAGAGTGTTTTCACATAAGTGAGGTTCACAGTGATCTTAACAATTGTATAGGATAATGGAGAAACCTATGTTGGGTGTTACATTTATTATATAATCCAGAACACCCTGAAATCAAGCGTGCGTGCGTGTGCACGCACGCACACACACACACACACACCAAAAATATCACATATGATTATATTATAGCTTAAAATAGTTTCTGGTATGTGGTGCTTTTGTTTTTTTCTTACTGTTTCTTTGCTTCTTTCCTTATGTTTTCTCTCTTTCTTCCATTGAGGACTCTATTTAGACAGATATTTGGTCTCCTAAAGCTAAACTATATATTTTTTTAAAGATTTTATTTATTTATTTGACAGAGATCACAAGTGGGCAGAGAGGCAGGCAGAGAGGGGGGCGGGACGCAGGCTCCCTGCTGAGCAGAGAGCCCCATGCAGGACTCAATCCCAAGACCCTGGGATCATGGCCTGAGCTGAAGGCAGAGGCTTTAACCCACTGAGCCACCCAGGCACCCTATATTGTATTTTGCTGCTCAAAATTTTGAAAATGCCCTCAGTCTTCCAGACTACTGATTAAAGTCTTTAGTTGTATATATTTTATTATTTTGTCTTCTGTTAAGTTGTCCTTATTTTGGAAATTATCTTTATTTTCCAAAAACTCCTTTCTGTTTTTCTTTAATTTTATTTTTTCAGTGTTGCAACATTCATTGTTTATGCACCACACCCAGTGCTCCACCTAATACGTGCCCTCCTTAATACCCACCACCAGGCCTTCCCAACCTCCCACCCCCCCTCCCCTCCAAAACCCTCAGTTTGTTTCTCAGAGTCCACAGTCTCTCATGGTTCATCTCCCCCTCCGATTCCCCCCAACTCACTTCTCCTCTCCTTCACCCAATGTCCTCTGTGTTATTCCTTATGCTCCACAAGTAAGTGAAACCATATGATAATTGACTTTCTCTGCTTGACTTATTTCACTCAGCATAATCTCCTCCAGTCCCATCCATGTTGATACAAAAGTTGGGTATTCATTCTTTCTGATGGGGGCATAATACTCCATTGTATATATGGACCATATCTTCTTTATCCATTCCTCTGTTGAAGGGCATCTTGGCTCTTTCCACAGTTTGGTGACTGTGGCCATTGCTGCTAAGAACATTGGGGTACTGATGGCCCTTCTGTTCACTACGTCTGTTATCTTTGTGGTAAATACCCAGTGGTGCAATTGAAGGGTCATAGGGAAGCTCTATTTTTAATTTCTTGAGGAATCTCCACACCGTTTTCCAAAGTGGCTGCACCAACTTGCATTCCCAACAACAGTGTAAGAGGGTTCCCGTTTCTCCACATCCTCTCCAACACATGTTGTTTACTGTCTTGTTGATTTGGGCCATTTTAACTGGTATAAGGTGGTATCTCAATGTGGGGTGCTTTTTTAATAAATATTGCTAAATAGGGACACCTGGGTGGCTCAGTGGGTTAAGCCACTGCCTTTGGCTCAGGTCATGATCCCCGAATCCTGGGATCAAGTCCCACATTGGGCTCTCTGCTTGTCAGGGAGCCTGCTTCTCCCCTCGCCTCTCTGCCTGCTTGTGTGATCTCTATCAAATAAATAAATATCTTTAAAATAAATAAATAAATAAATATTGCTAAATAAACAGTCTTACCTATCAGGAGTGTATAGTCTCTTCATTAGGAAATGAATATACCACATTTATCTAGCTGCTTTTTTAAAATTCTAAGTAACCTCCAAATTAGTACTTGTAATACTATATTAGTCAGGATTTAGCTAGGGAAACAGACACCATTCTAGGTATTTAGTGTACGGTAGCAGACTTCTTCTTATATAAATTTTGGAGGGCTACAGGATTAGAAATGGGGTGGCAGGGGTGGGGGAAAAGGGAAATGTTCTACAGAAATCAGGAAATACAGGAGAATACTACTATCACTGCAGGTGAGTGCATTTATATGAACACCATTGCCTTGCAGCCATTCAGAAACCTGTTTTATCATCTGCTGCTACAGTGGTATAGTCCAAAGGAGAATACCCTGGTCAGCTGCCTCCACAGCTGCAAAAGCCCAAGGAAATTCTAACTCTATTTCACCTCCATGTCTCAAACACGATGCCTCCCATTGGTAGAACCTAAACCCATGCCCTGCTAACAATGGAATCTGGGTTCCAGCAACTGTGGAGGTCATTTGTCTACATGTGCTACACAAGTTTTTAGGTATGTAATAATGAAGACAATAGGCATAGTTCTAAAATTTTTATGAAAAACTCACTGCCTATGGGAAAAAGATAATTATAAAAACATTAAACTTAAACTTATATATATGCATATATAACATATACTTTATATATAATAAATATAATATCTATATATTAAATGTGTAATATCAGAATATTGTATGTATAGTATATTTAAAATAATACCTATTTTACTAATATATAATACATATTAGGTGGCAAGCACCATTCTAAATCCTTTAAAAGTTTTAACTCTTCTAATTTTCATAAAACCCAAATGGGATAAGCACTATCATCATTTTCATTTTACAGATAAGGAAAATGAAACACAGAGAAGTTAAATAAAATTTGCCCAAGTTCACACAATTAGTATTGGCAAAACTGAGATTTGAATTCAGGCAGTCTGGTTCAAGTCCATGTCCTTAACATGCTGCTATATATGCCTCTACTACCCAGTACTAGGACAGGAAGAGTAAGGTGGTGCAGTAGCACATGGGGATAAAGAAAAAGAAAATAGCCTTATCTAACCTAGAGACTTCAGAGAAGGCTTTTAGGAGAATGTGATATTCCAGTGGAGACCATGAGTAGAAGTTAGCCAGGTGAAGAGGAGGAAGATGGCATATCCTGGAAGAGAATATATTTTGAGGCCAGAAAAGGCTTGCATATACATACAAAGCTAAGTGAAAGCCACTGTAGCTGGAGCATAGAGAGTGCAGAGGAAAATGATAAGAAATGAGCCCATAAATAAAGAATTTAGGTCCCCTTCCCATGAGCCAGACATTGCACTAGGCACTTAACATACACTAGCACCAACCCAGAGTGTGTGTGGGAGGGCTAGAGATCATAGCTAAAATATGAATATCCTGATGCATACCACCCCCATATAACCTTGTTCCAATGTAAACTTCAATAGTATGCAGATTGGATTTTGCAGATTACTAATAGGTTATAAAATATTTTTCAAGAGATGCCCTAAATCTTACCACTAGTGACTGACTCCTCAGGATTATCACTATTACTTTTTCCAAGATCATTGAGCTATGCTTAATATACATAAAGTTGCACATACTTAATGTATACATTTTGATGAGTTTGGGCATAGGCATATACCCATGATACCATTACCACAGGTAATATGTCTATTACTTCCAAAAGATTTATGTCCCTTAGCTTTTGTATATGTGTGGTAAGAACACTTAAATGAGATTGACCTTCCTAACAAGTGTATAATGGCACCATGTTATACACTATGTTGTATAGCAGATCTCTAGAATTTATTCATCTTGGATAAGTATATAACCATTAAATTAAAAAAGATTTGAGAAGTTAAATCATTAAATTATTAGTTCTTTGTTATTTTGTGTGAATTAAAAGATAGTTTTCTTTCACTGACAACTAGCTATTATCACAGAAACGGAAGAGTAGAAACATCAATGCAAAGAAAAAATGGACACTTTTGAGCCTAAAACAATGCCAAAAAAAAAGTGATGTGAAGACATTGGGTGCCTGAGGAGGTGGACTCAGAAGAGGAGTTAGGAAAAGGCTGAAAATGAGTTTAATCTGTAATTATACCAGTAGCAATATTTGAATCCAGTTTTCAAAGCTTACATTTTTTAACAGATACAAATGGTTCCTTGTGGGGTTTTTTTGCCCCTGTTCCACAGATGTTTACTGAGGAACCCATCATGTGCTAAAAACAGTGCAAAGTTCTAAAGATTAAAAAAAAAAATGAAGGACACAGCCTTCATACTCAGTGAGAGAGAGAATTACAAAAAGTGCTAAGATTCCTAAGCATAAAGGTCTAGGAGAGCTCATGGCTAACAGATCCAGAGGAGAAAAGGGGTCAGAGAGGCCTGTCTTGAGTTTGCAAAGCAGAGGAAGAGGAAAAAGGAAGATATAATTGAAGACAGAAGTCTCATCTCTGAGAAGTTCATAGTCTCAAAGAGGGTACCAGAAGTGAATTCAGAAATTTGTACATTTTAGTAACATGGCTAGTTGACACACTTGGTAAAGGGGGCACAAAATAAGAGGAGATATGTGATGGATTCAGATGGTTCCAGAAGACAGAAGCAGATGGTAAACAGGCCATTGGCAAAGCACCACAGGGACATGTGGAGTTAATTCTAAACTACAGCACATCTGGGATAAAAGACAAAACAAAATGTTTGACTGGTGACATCTCAAAACTGATATCAGAATGAATCAAATAACTTGCTCTTAAATCTGTTTGCCAATTATGATTTTCAAGAAAACACTTGCCAGGAAGTAATTTTACTTAAAAACTCTTATAAAAATAACTAAAGATTGAGAGAATTAAAATATATTCTTCTTCTATTAATGCCATTAGCACACAGCTAATGAGATTTAGAGGAGTATAATACGATAAAGCTATTCTTAAGTATCCTGAACATGCATTCTGTAACGTAACTCTCAAAATGATGTTTCAGTGTTTTTACTCTGACTAACCAATTTCGGCCTCTCTCCACATTGTTAAGGAATTTCTGTTTGTCCAGTCCAGAAAGCAAACTTTTCTGTTCTCCCTTACTCAAGAGTTTTATTTAACTCAATCTAATCTATTGACCACAGACCCTATAAATAAATGTAAAAGGCCTACTTTCAGGTTTTCATTGGCAGAACCTGAGAAAAAAATCCATGGGAACAAATGTAGGCAAGACTGTTTCTGTGGCAGTTTCCTCTCCCTTGCTGTAAAATTTATTTCTGCATGGTTTCTGTTTCTTTCAGCTAAAGGCTGTACATTTATTTGTATTATTTTGCTTGACTTGGCTTTGATTTTGTTTGAGAGAGAGAGTATGTGTGTGTGTGCATTCTGTTTTTGCTAAAGGTCAGCGCAAATGCTTTTTTGTTAGCAAAATTTCAGCGCCATGCAGACATAAACAACTAAGATGTATAATGAATTTGATTATGACAATGGAGAGAAATTGGAAGAAGATAAATGGTGAGCAGTCAGTTCATGCATTGGGAAACTTTCCAAATGGCAGGGAGGCCAAATGTGAAAGAACACAGAGAGGAAAGAGAAAAATATAGAATAATCTGGGCTGAGCACTGAAGGCCTCTTAAAAGTCTTTGCCCTTTACCTTACATATTTATTTCCTATTAAGAATAGAACATCTCCTTGGACACTTCTAGTAGAAATATAAATACATCTCCACTCCATTCCCTCTAAACCTTTACCCCTCCGCTGTCTTCCTATGCAAGGGAATGGAATCACCATTCTCCCAGAGCTACCCTGCCTACTTAGAAATCATGGAGATGTCCCTAACAATTCCTTTAAGAGATTACCAAATACTAGTATGCATCTACAGAGCCTCTTATTCTGTCCTATATTTTTCCCCTTTCCATTCCCCAAACCAATACTTGAATTTAAGCCTTTGGTTTCTCTTACCAAACTTTTATCTAATGTCCCAGATTCTGAAATCTTCCATATTAATCCATTCTACAGAATGTTAATAAATGATTTTTCACAAATCACTACATTGATTGTGTCATTCTCTTATTCAAAATGTTTAGCCATTTTCCTCCTACTTCACCTGTCAAACGTCAGTTTCTCTGTTTGTATCTATAGCTTTACGCATGGTTCAGAGTCACCCTTTTAGGCTTCCTTCTGTCCACTCCCTTCTATGTACACAATGACTCATTCAAATTAAATAACTCAGCATTCATTCTTGCTGAAATAGCCCCTTTACTTTTCTTTCTCAAAATTCTCCCCTTCAGCAAGGTCCACAAAAACTGATAACACCCCCATGGCTTTTCCCCTCTTCTGAGCCCTACTGGTACTTTGTATCAACACCTTTCTTGGCACTTACCCCATTCCATCTTATTTTTTTCATTTACTTTTTATACCTATCACTTTTCTTACTGGATATTATTAGATGAAACAGTAAGGATATGATTTGAATTATGAGTTTAAATCTGCTCCCTTACCCTTATGTGATCTAGGGCAATTATTGGACTTTTTTTTTTTTTTAAGATTTTATTTATTTATTTGTCAGAGAGAGAGAGAGAGCACGCGCGAGAGCAAGCACAGGCAGACAGGCAGAGGCAGAGGGAGAAGCAGGCTCCCCGCCAAGCAAGGAGCCCGATGTGGGACTCGATCCCAGGACGCTGGGATCATGACCTGAGCCGAAGGCAGCTGCTTAACCAACTGAACCACCCAGGCGTCCCATTATTGGACTTTTTAAGGGTACAGTTTCCTCACATGTAAAATGGAGGTGATAATAGTGTTTTTCTCAAACAATTATTGTGAAGATTAAATAAATTAATATATGTGAAATATATGGTAGAGTGCCTGGTAATAAGCACTAAAAGTGCTTAATCATTTTTAGTATTTTTTCTTTGTCGTTATGACTTTTACAATACAAAGAGTGTAGCCCTGTATGTAGCAAGACAAATATTGAATAAACATTGTAGGAGGAATGGGACAGATGGTATCACTGAGGTAATGAAATGAGAAGGAAGGAAAAAAAGAAGCAAGGAAGTTGGAAAAGATTACAGTGAAGGAAAAAAGTTACATTAAGGTTTTGTTAATGCTAAATATGGACAAATAAATTTCTATTGCAAAAAGGGGCTTCCAGCCAATACAGCTTCATTGTGTCCAAGTCCTAAGGTATTTTTTCCAATATAATGAAAAGAAGTAGTGTTTCACCTTAATAAGAAGCATTATTTACACTAACGGCATTCATATGCATTATTTCATATATAGGACAGGAAGCATTTAAACACAAACTAAGGAGAAAGCCATGTACTGACATTTCTCTGAGGCTCTTCATTATTTCACTTGGAAAGTCCACTGAAAATACACACACGCACACAAACACAAAGAATCATAAATGAACACAATCTAGTTATCCAACCCCACAAAGTCTCCCACCTACTTTATCATGATGTTCTGAGGTTGTGCTAGTCAATGACAGTTCACAGCTCTATAAAGGAAAACAACATGGTAATACATCCTGAACAGATAAAATCTGTATTATTCAAAAAGCCTTTGAACAATTTAAGGTTTATATGAATAAATGAATGACATTCTCAAAGAATGAGAATTTGTGGATGTAGCAGTGTGTAAAATTTATGCTTCCAAGCACTGTTTTAAAATGGCAAGCATAAACAAGAATTACTGGAACTGCTGGGGTCAAGCAACAATTTGGAAAGTTAATATTATATATGCTGAGGAAATTAAACATGACTGTTATCAAAGGGAACAAGAATACAACCAGAAAACTTTGGAAGACAAAGAAATCAAAACAATGGAGAAAAACAAAAGAATTTTTTAAATTTTGTTTGAGACCTAAAGAATGTCTAGGGGAAAATTATCTCTTTAAGCTTTCAGAGAAATAACATTAAACTAATTGTTTCACAACACATGAGCTTTGGATGTTTTTTTTTTATTTAAACATATAATGTAACCCCACCACCC
>ML109274.1:63059-75640 GCA_003697995.1 Taxidea taxus jeffersonii | reverse complement strand
AAAGTAAGTTAATTTCAGACAGTGGGAGTGCTGGGAAGAAAATAGGATTGTAAGATAGTGGGGGGAAAGGGGAGGTGTGGGGGCCTCTTCACCTGGCAGGGCAGGGAAGGAAAGGACGCGAGACATGGCCTCTGACCTGAAGAAGGAGGATTGAGACCAGCATAGTCCTGGGGAAGAGTTTTCCAGGCAGGGGATGGACCAGCACCAAAGCCCTGAGTGGGGGAAAGCTGGGCAGAGAAGGTGTAAGTGGCGAGTGGTGGGGGTGAGGGCCAGGAAGTGATGTCAGAGAAGCGCGCAGGACCCAGAGCTTGCAGATCCCCCACCAGCTGTGGAGGAATGAGCCGGTGGCCAGAGCAAATAAGGGGGTGGGTGACCTCCCGTCTGCTGGATGGCCCCTTAGAAAGTTTGAGTAGGAATGGCCTATGGGAGTTGCCATTGCAATCTTCTCTAAGCACAGAGGGGGCGGCTGAGGCCCAGAGAGGGAAAGTGACCCTCCCGAGCTCATAAAGGGACGTGGCAGGAATAGATCTAGGTCCCACAGCTATCAACCAGGTTTTTGCCAATATGCCGACACAGCCCCTCACAGCAGACATTTATTAAGCACTTAGTGCTTGCTGAGAAAGTTACATACATTGCCTAATCCGACAGGAGGAAGGTGAGGCTCAGAGCGATACAGGGACCTGGTGAAGGGTTCTTCAGACCTGGGTTCCATATCCTTGGCCCTGGCCAAGTGACTGAACCTCAGTTTACTCAAAAGATGGGACAGTAATGGTTTCTAGCTCATAGATTCTTGAGGATGCAATGAGATAGTCTGTGTCCATCCAGCACTGAGCATTTTTGTCTTCATTTAAGTGATTGTATGGACTCCGGGATCTTTCAATGGATTAGTCATGATCCTTGTATCAGGCAATCTCATCCCTTGTCCACAATGGCCCTGTGTCTATTTTATTATGAAAAATAAATTTAAGCCTGGGTGGCTCAGTCGGTTAAGCATTTGACTCTTCCTTTCAGCTCAGGTCATGCTCTCAGGGTCGTGGGGTCCCCACACACTCAGCAGGGAGGCTGCTTGAGATGCTTTCCCTCTGCCCCTCCCCCACCGGCACGCTCTCCAATCAATCAACCGATCAGTCTTTAAAATAAATAAATTATTAAATCAGTGTAAAGCCCCTTGAACCATCATCCACTACCAGGACTAGAATACTGACAGTAACTTACACCTTTCTCTGAGCTCCTCCAACCTCCATCCACTGCCTGTCTTCATGTGGGGTAATCACTCCTGAATCTAGGGTTTCTCATTCCCAGTTTTAAGTTCTCACATGTATCTATTTATTTATTTTGAAAGGTGTTAACTTATTTGAGAGAGAGAGGATGAGCGGGGTGAGGGTGTGGGCAGAGGGAGAGGGAGAAACAGATTCTCCACTGGGTGCAGAGCCCACTGCCAATTCCAGGACCCCGAGATCATGACTTGACCCCGAAGTCAGATGCTTAACTGACTGAGCCACCCAGGTGTCCCTACATACACTTTACAAAGGTGGTGTCCCGCACTTGATATAATGATCTCCTTGGACTTGGTTGTAAGTGAATCTTACATTGCTGAAATTGATCCGCTTGCTGCCTTTGGCTGTAATTCTTCCATTGCTGTTTAAATAGGCTCCAAGTGTGGAGCCAGATGCAGGGCTTGAACTCATAACCCTGAGATCAAGACCCGAGCTGAGATCAAGAGTTGGCTGCTTAGCCCACTGAGCCATCCAGGCGCTGCAGTGGTTTTTGTTTTTGTTTTTTAAACTGCTTCCTGTATATGTCATATATACACTAGGTAACTGTTTCAGAATTTTATTTAATTTATTGTTGATGGCACTGGGGTTGTGTTCAGGTTTTTGCTAGTGTAGGAATAGTACCTACGAATATTCATGTGCCTGTTTTCTAATGCATGCAGCTAGGACTTTTCTCTTGATGTATCAAGCCACCGATTGTTGGGCCATAGGGTATGTGAAAATTTGTTCAGCGTTACAACAGAGAGCAAAATGGTTGGATCTTTGCACTTCTGCCAGTAACGTATAAGAAGTTCTGCTTTTCATGTCTTCTGTAACACATGATGTTGTCAGACTTCTTCGTTATTTCCAGTCCAGTAAGTGTAACGACTTCTCGTTGTAGACCTTGATTTGAAGTTCCCAGATTTCTGGCGGGGTTGAGTAAGTGTGTAAGTGTATGTGTGAGTCTTCTTTTGAGAATGTGTTTTGCCTATTTTTCGATTTGTCTTTTTTTTTTTTTTTGGCATTTTCTTACTGGTTTGTCATCGTTCTTTATTTATATTCCTGAGTCTAATTATATTTTGGAAACTTGACATTCTAAAATTGAATATAGGTCAATTTAGTAGTTTGTTTATTTATGATTTTACTTATTTGTGAGATAGTGAGAGCGCACAAGCAGGGGGAGCGGCAGGCAGAGGGAGAAGCAGGCTCCCCGCTGAGTGAGGAGCCCAGTGTGAGCCTCGAACCTAGGATCCTGGGATCATGACCTGAGCTGAAGGCAGACATTTAACCCACTGAGCCACTCAGTTAAGAGAGAGCGAGAGAGCAAGGGAAGGAGCAGAGAGAGGGACAAGCTGACTCTGCAGTGAGCAAAGATCCTGATGTGGGGCTCAATCCCTGGACCTCAAGATCATGACTTGAGTCAAAACCAAGAGTCAGACACCACTGACCGAGCCATGCAGGTGCCCTGAGCACCTAACTCTTTTTTTTTTTTTCCGACAGAAATCACAAGTAGGCAGAGAGGCAGGCAGAGAGACAGGGAAGCAGGCTCCCCGCTGAGCAGAGAGCCTGATGCGGGGCTCCATCCCAGGACCCTGGGATCATGACCTGAGCCGAAGGCAGAGGCTTTAACCCACTGAGCCACCCAGGTGCCCCGACTTTTTTTTTTTTAAAGGACATACTTGTGGCTTTGATCTTTACAAATGAATCTTTGTTCTCAGTAGTGTTGATTACTGTTCTTCATAATCTTTTATTTTCTTTGGGTTGCTTTTTTTCTAACTTCCTAAGTTAGATGCCTAACCCAATACTTTTTTAAAATTCATTTATTTATTTGAGAGAGGAGGGGGTGGCTATAGGGGCAGAGGGAGAGAATCTTCAAGCAGACTCCCTGTTGAGTGGAGCCCCATGAGGAGCTCAACCCCACCATGAGATCATGACCTGAGCTGAAGCTGAGTTGGAATCTCAGCCCACTCAGCTACTCGGGCGCCTCTTCACTCATTAATTTTTACCCTTTCTTTGCTGCATTCTGTACTTTTTGATATATCAGTGTTTTTATTGTCACCCACTTCTAAGTAATTTCAAACTTCTACTATGACTTTTCTTTGATCTATGAGTTATTTAGAGATGCTTTTAATCTCTGGTTGTATAGGGAATTGTTTGTCCTTTTCAAAACATGATTTCTAAAGAACATAAAATAAAAGAACATGACTTCTAACTTAATTGTACCATTGTCAGAGAATGTGGGCTATGTGGAAACCGGTTATTTAAAATGAGAGACTTGGAGGGGCGCCTGGGTGGCTCAGTCGGTTAAGTGTGACTCTTGATTTCCAGCTCAGGTCATAATCTCAGGGTTGTGGGATCGAGCCCTGACTGGGGCTCTGCACTTAGCAGAGTCTGCTCCTCTCCCTCTCCTTCTGCCCCTTCCCATGTGTTGTCTCTCACTCTCTCTCTTTCAAATAAATAAATCTTAAAAAAAAAAAAAACAAACCCGGGGCTCCTGGGTGGCTCAGTGGGTTAAAGTCTCTGCCTTCGGCTGGGGTCATGATCCCAGAGTCCTGGGATCGAGCCCCACATCGGGCTCTCTGCTCAGTGGAGAGCCTGTTTCCTCCTCTCTCTCTCTCTCTCTCTCTCTACCTGCCTCTCTGCCTACTTGTGATCTCTGTCTGTCAAATGAATAAATAAAGTCTTTAAAAAATAATAGTAATAAACCACACTTTAAAATCCTTTATTCCTGGGGTGCCTGGGTGGCTCAGTGGGTTAAGCCTCTGCCTTTGGCTCAGGTCATGATCCCAGGGTCCTGGGATCGAGCCCCACATCAGGCTCTCTGCTCAGCGAGGAGCCTGCTTCCCCCTGTCTCTCTGCCTGCCTCTCTGCCTACTTGTGATATCTCTCTCTCTCTCTCTCTCTTTCTTTCTCTCTGTCAAATAAATAAATAAAGTCTTTAAAAAAAGATTTTATTTATGAATGAGTGGGGAGGGACAGAGGGGAACAACAGGGGAGAGGGAGGGAGGGAGAAGTGGGCTCAGGGAGAAGCAGACTCCCCGCTGAGTGGGGAGTCTGATGTAGGACTGGATTCCATGACACTGAGATCATGACCTGAATGAATCAAAGTCAAACATTTAATGGATGAGCTACCCAGACACTCCATCTATTCAGTTTATTAGCATCTTTTTTGTGTGTGGTGTCTTTTTTTTAAAAAAATATTTTATTTATTTATTTGACAGAGATCACAAGTAGGCAGAGAGGCAGGCAGAGAGAGAGGATGAAGCAGGCTCCCTGCTGAGCAGAGAGCCCGATCGGGGCTCGATCCCAGGACGCTGAGATCATGACCTGAGCCAAAAGGCAGAGGCTTAACCCACTGAGCCATCCAGGCACCCCTGTGGTGTCTTTTGATGGGCAGAAATTTTAACTATTGATAAGTCCAGTAAGGAAAGTAAGTACTTCTTTTGTGTGTTTCTAATGCTTAGTTGAAATTCTCCGTCCATCTGTTGAATACAGCTGATTCCAGTGGTACCTCTAATCAGCTTGCTTTGGAGTCATTGTGTTCCTTGGATTCCCCGGTCTTTAACCCGTCATCTCATTTCTCAGGGGTTGGGGTGTTTATTGGGGTGGGGGTAGAGATTATGTCTGGTGCTGAGTACTGAGCTAAGGATCTAAACCTGACCCTGGTCTCTGTGAGCACCAGTGAGCCCAAGGAGATGGCAGTCCTGGAGTGGAGAGCCTCAGTTTGGCATTGCCACTCCTCCTCCCCAGGTAACCAATACCCCAGGACTGGGCCTCACTTCCAGCACCCCAGAAGCAGCGGGCAGGGGTGGGGCTGTCTGGTTAGGTCAGAATCCACCAGCCGTGAGGTCCGGAAGGGAAGGGGTGGTTAAAGTGGCTGGAGGTCTGTCCGTTTCCTCTTGATTCCTGTAACCCCACGTGGCTTGCTTCACCGCCCTGATTTCACTCCAAGGTTGTTGTTTGTGGTTTTCTTTTGTTATACAGGTTTTATTTTTGGGACGCCCGAGTGACTCAGCCTGTTAAGCCTCTGCCTTCTGCTGAGGTCATGGGATCTCAAGAGTTCTGGGATCGAGTCCTACATTGGGCTCAGCAAAGAGTCTGTTTCTCCCTCTTCCTGCTGCTCCCCCTGCTTGTGCACGCTCGGTCTCTCTGTCTGGCAAATAAATAAATAGAATCTTTTTTTTTTTAAGAAACTTTTTTTTAAAGATTTTATTTATTTATTTGACAGACAGAGATCACAAGTAGGCAGAGAGGCAGGCAGAGAGAGAGAGGAGGAAGCAGGCTCCCTGCCCAGCAGAGAGCCCGATTCGGGGCTCGATCCCAGGACCCTGGGATCATGACCTGAGCCAAAGGCAGAGGCTTAACCCACTGAGCCACCCAGGCGCCCCAATAGAATCATTTTTTAAAAAAGATTTTATTTTTAAGTTATCTCTGCACCCAACTTGGGGCTTGAACTCACAACCCTGAGATCAAGAGTCGAATGCTGTATGGACTGAACCAGCCAGGTCCCCCTTGGCCCTGGCTTTACTCTAGCAGGCACTCAGGCCATCTGCCTGAGCAGACACTCATGTCCAAGTGAGCCTGCAGGCTTTGGTCGGTCCAGGGCAGTGGGTGTGCTGGGGAAGGGAGTGTCTGCTCGGGAAGGCTTTTTTTTTTTTTTAAGATTTTATTTTTTTATTTAACAGACAGAGATCACAAGTAGGCAGAGAGGCAGGCAGGCAGGGAGAGAGAGGAGGAAGCAGGCTCCCTGCCCAGCAGAGAGCCCGATGCGGGGCTCGATCCCAGGACTCTGGGATCATGACCTGAGCCAAAGACAGAGGCTTTAACCCATGGGGCCACCCAGGCACCCCCTGGGGAAGGCTTTTGATGCAAAGGGGTAAGAGCAGAACTCAAACCTGATTTTCTTTTCTATTCTAATAGTTTCATCAGCCTAAAGACTGTGCCCCACTCCTCCTGGCTGCTGCACCAACCCCCTATACATGAGTTTAAAAACTCCCTGCGGTCTCCCCTGGACATTGGATTTTCTCCGTAAGTTCCTAGGCTTAGTGACGTGTCCCTGCTTTGCTGTTTCGGTAGTCAGGTGTTAATTTGAGAAAGAGGGTCCAGGAGGCATATCTTCCCTTACCCGTTAGCTTTGACGCCGCGTGGCTTCCCTGCTCCCGCAGCCGCAGTGCCACCAGCTGGAGCCCAGTGGCTGCTGCAGAAAAACGGCGCATTGATTAGGGGTACCACTGAGTCCGTGATATTAGAACAGATGGACCAAGAATTTTATTTTATTTACATATTTCAAGATTTTATTATTTATTGGAGAGCGAGCGAGTGTGTGCTTTGAGCAGGAGCTGGCAGTGGGGAGGGGCAGAAGGATTTGCTGAACTCAAGTTGCTGTAAGTGGGGCTCCATCCCAGCACCCTGAGATTGCCGCCTGAGCTGTAAGCTGACACTTAACCAACTGAGCCACCCAGGTGACCCTGTACCAAGAACTTTAAGTAAGCATTAGAAGCGTGCAAAAGAAATAAGGAAAGATGGTGGCAACATAGAAAGTATTAAAGAAATACAATAAGAAAGTATTAAAAAAATAAAAGAACAAAAGTATTTGTATTTAATATGAAAAACCAGCCTCATCAGCCTCATCATCTGTCCCTGCCCCAACCTTTACATGCACTTCATAGCTCACTATTCTCCAGGAAAATAAAAAAGACTTTAATGACCCCTAGAACTTTGCATGGGCTATTTCCTCTCCTGAGACTGCCTTCTACTCTGCTGGAAAAATGCTGGTGCATCCTTGAGACTCCTTCCCTGGTGGCCTCTCATGGTCCGTGTGATATTCAGGGATGCATTGGGCTCTGGAGTTAGGAAACCTGGCTTCTTGTCCTGATTCTTCAGCTCACTGGCTGTCTGACTTTGGGAAGGTCACACTACCTCTTTGGACTTCAGGAACCTGCTGGGGGAAAAATATGAGCATGTCATGGTAGACTAGAGTCCTTTTTGGCTCTGACAAGCCGATGGGATAGGTAAAGAGCAAAGGTTCTGGAGTGGGGCTGCCCCTAATCCCTTCCTGGCTCAGCACTTAATCCCTGTATTTCAGTGCCTCAGTTTACTAACCTGGCATAATGATTCAAAGTCTGTACTTCCGAGGTGGACATTCCAGGTTCCTAGTCCCAGCTTTACTATAGCCTGCTGTGTGACATAGGCAAGTTACTTAACCTCTCTGTGCTCCCCCCCTTCTGTAAAATGGGGTTGGTACTGAGGGTGCCTACTAGGAGCATAATGAATGCAGCTATTGTTTGGCCACTGGTGGTGGTTCACTATGACGCAAACTTCTCTTCAATTCAACAAATTCTTTATGTTTGTCTGCCAGGCCCTCCTAAATGTTTTCTAAATACACTTTCTATTGAGTTTTATCTCTTAACAGATACTCTCCTGGGCATCTTATCTTTACAACAACCTTGCAAGACGGGCTTGACTAACTTTGTTTGATGGATAAGAAATCTGCAGCCCCAGACGCAGAGTCACTTTCAAAGTTGGACAGACTCAACCCTTGTCTGCCTCCCCCATGGCCAAGGTCTTTCCACTATGCTCCAGCATTCAGGAAGATTACATGGGGCTTTTGGGGATTCCTGGACAGATCCAGATGGGGAAGCTCAGTGAGCCAGCTGTCCGCCCACCCTTGGCCTTACACAAGATGTCTTTACGAGGCTTAACACAAATGCGGGTTTAGTGATGGGCAGAAGTTAATTACGGGCTTGTGTGACCTGGGATAGAGAGCCACAGGGGCTCTGGGCAAGGGAGAGGGACTCTCGGAGGACAGGGAATCAGCAAAGAGGAGGCTTGAGTTTCAACAAGCCCAGAGCTGGAGATGGAAGGCGAGGCCTTCGGGAGCAGATGTGGGCCTTGCCCAGAGGCAGTTGCAGAGGCTGGCACTGGGGCTGACCCCAGCCTCTCTGTGCTCCTGCGGGCCCGGGCTTGTGCCTTCACCTGGCAGAGCCTTGCTTTCGTCATCTGCCAAAGGGCAGCTAGTGCCATTCGGTAGGGTTAGGGGAGAGAGCATCGGGGAGCCCAGCAGCTGCTGGTGAGATGAGCAGACGGAGGTGGACACCAGCTTCAATCCTGAAGCTTCCTGAAGTTTCCTTATCTGCAGTTGGGCAATCACATGCTCTGTGGTGAGGAGAACTACTGCCTTCTCCCGCTGTCTCGGGCTTGTCCTCACCATCTCCTCTTGTCCTCGCTGCCTCCTGTTTCTCCATCAGGCTTAGCACCACTTGGTAGCCTATTGACTTTGCTCCTTCTTTGTTGTCTGGTCACCCCAGCAGCAAGGATTCGGGTGGTTCTGTTCAGTGTGTAGAATACCCTCCAGCCGTAGTAGGTGCTCAGTAAACAGCAACTGACCAGATGTTGGTTGAATTACAAGGAGGGAAGGCCCTGGTGTGCCAGCGATGCTCAGTCAGTATCAGCTGGATCTTGGCGAGGCAGGGTAGAGGCTGGGATAGCTCATTTGGGGTGCCCAGGGCTGCCTGTGAAAGCTCTTGAGGCCTAGATTTCCAGGTTGTGCCTGGTTTCCTCTCTGACCACAGCCTGCAGGAGGAGAGTCTCAGGACAGTAAAGCCAGATGGGCTTGCTCACTGGGGCTTTGCACGGAGCCAAGAGCCTTAGGCAAACAGGAAGCCCATGATGCTTGGCTTTCTTCATTAGATTTTTAAAATTGCATTTATTTTATTATTTTTATTTTTTCATTTTTTAAGTAATCTCTGTGTCCAATGTAGGGTTGGACTCATGACCCTGAGATCAAGAGTCACACTCTCTACCAACTGAGACCGCCAGTTGGCTCCTCCTCCTCCTCTTCTTCAGCTCTTTAAATCACTCTGACTTCTCAACAGCACAGACTGCCTCGGAGAGATGACAGCCCCAGTGCCAACCCTGTACCCCAACGGCTGGGACAAAAAGCTCTGGGTCTGGAGCCAGGCCAATCCCAGAGCATGGCCTGGCCTGGCCCTCTCTAGCAGAAGGATCTTGGGCAGGTCACTTCACCTCTCTGCGTGTCCGTTTCTTTCTCCATGAGATGGGTATAGCAGTATTACTCCCCATACTCCGACCTCCTGGGGCTTTCGTATAAAACCCAGTGCAAATGTGTTCACTAGACTGAAGGGCCTACAAGGCAGAGCTTTGCACCTGCAGCACCGAGCATAGGGCCAGGCACACCACAGATACTTGGAACATGTTGAAGAGTTAAACCCCACTGACATCAGCTGTTGGAAGGGGAGGGTCTCAGTCCTGCCTGCAGTAGGGTTGTGGGTCCTGTCTGAGGACCTCCTATGATTCTAAGGGTTTATAGATTCCAAAAAGAAAACCTAACTTATATTCAGTTGGACTCCTATTTAATCATGCACTGGAAATTTATGGACCCATCTTTAGCTTGTTTGCAAGCTTTTTCCTTTGGTAGGAACAGCTGGCTGAGTATGACATGATATGGTTGCTTACATTATAAGGGGCTCAGAAGAACTGACTAGACTGGAGTTCTGAGGTCAGACTGTGTTCCAAGAAACAGGAAATCCAAGGCAAACAATAAGGGGAATTAATTGGCTCATGTAACCTGGATGTTCAGAGGCAGGCTTCAGGCATGGCTGCATCCAGGGACTCAAGCAATGTTACCCAAGACTCCAGATTCTGAGGAGTGGCTCCATCTTTAGGCCCCACACAGTGCTCCTCCCCACTGCTCACCTTTACAATACACCATCCAGGGGGAGAAAGTCTTCCAGGGTAAGCCCATCAGGACCCACCTGGAGCTGCTGAGGGTGGGGATCAACCCCATCCAAATCCCAGGGCTGTCCCTGGAAATGTCCAAGGAAACTGCGGTATTGTTAGGAAGGGGGAATGGATTCCGGGTGGCCAGAGATGACAGCGGAGATCCACTATGGTCATCAGAAGGGGAGCTGTGGAAAGCCTTAGGAACATCTGCACAGCACTTTATAGTTTGGAAAGTTCCTTCCCTCCCCAGAAGCTGATATTGGAGGCAGAGTGGCATTTATTATCCCTGCTTCACAGATGAAACAGCCCTTGAATATTCGGCCAGGACCCTGACTTGTACCCCTGGGCTGCCCCTGCCCATCTCAGCCTCTCTGGGGAGTTACAAACCAGGAAAGGCTGACCTGGGAGGGAGAAAGCAATTGTGACCAAGCAAAGCCACTCCCCTTATGGAAGCGGCCCAAGGGGAGTTGGCCAGGGGGCGGAGGGAGCAGCCTGACTTCAGGGCCAGTGGTGGGGCAGGGACTGGGCACACACACCAGGGATATCCCACAGCACTACTGCGAGGACTCCAGCGCGCACACAGAGACAGGCAGAACGAGATCAGCCGGCACGCTGACACAGGGCTCCCTGTACTGGAGGTGGCTGAGGCCTCGGCTCTTGCCACGGGTGGTGGAAGTTGTCCTGGCAGATGGCTGGGATGGGGGTAGTAGCAAGTACACCGGCTGTGGAGCCAGCGGCCCTGGCCTAGATCCCAGCTCTCCCACGCGATGGCTGTGTGACCCTGCTCCTCCCTCCTACTTCCTGCGTCTCAGTGTTGTCTCCTGACCCAGAGCTGATTAATTCCCACCTCACAGGATCCTTGGAAGGCGGAATCAAAAGCTCCAGCACATAGTAGGTGCTCCATTAAGAGTCTTTCCCTTTCCATCTCCATAGCGTCCTGATAAGAGCTGTGTGACCTTGGCCAGGTTACTGAACTTCTCTGTACTGTGGGAACAATGATGGCACGTACGGGAGGGTTGCTGTGCGGGCTAGGCAAGTCAGTGCATGTGAGGTGCCTCAAACGGGGCCTGGCATGCTCGTTCCGCCCGTTACTACCAGCTAACATTGAGTGTTTTAATGTGCCAAGCCCTGGGCATTTATCTCCCGGTTTATTGTATTCCGTGCTTCCAGTCGGACAGTGACATAGGCACACACGGTGATGGTCTGCCTGCGACAAGGGAGGATACTGAGGCCCAGAAAGGTGAAGTGACTTGCCCAAGGTTGAGAAACCTGTAAGCCACGGGGACTCTGCTGAGCTGTGCACACTTGGGTGGGACCCTTGCTTCCGTTGGGCTCAGGTTTCCTGCAGGGCGAGGCAGTCTCCCTGCCCTGCGACCTCCTGGGGTCACCGGCAAGTGCACCAGGGGCAGGAGTCTCCTCTTGCTGGAAGGTTCTCTGGGAATGTGCGGAACGCGCTTATCCGGGGCCAGCTGCAGCACGCTATCTCTGGGAACATCCGTGTCTTCCCGGCTCTGACGCCAGCACGGTGTTTGCAAGCCCCCTGCACATGCCACCCGGGGATGCTGCTCGTGTTGGCCGCTGCCCAGCAGGTTACAAGTTAACTGCCTATTTCCCCCATCCCCAGCCTTCTGGCCTCTCTCAGGGCCCACGTGGGGGCTGTGGAATGGTGGCTTCCTCTCCCAGGGGAAGGCTGCCAGGGTGCATGGGTTTGAGGGGAGGACGGGGAGTGGGGAGAGCCAGGGTGGTCCAGGGACCTGCTCCAGGACCCCTTGGAGTACGGATGGGGTGGTCTGGGGTGGGTCGGGCTGGAGGCTTGCGTCTAGGCTCACTCATGCCCTCTGACCTCGGGTAAGTCACCTCGCCTCACCTCTCTTCCTGTAAGTGGGGACAAAGTGGAAGCCCTCCCTCTGGGGGCTGGGGTGACATGGGATGGGTGTGTAGGGAGCTCGAGCCCACGAGTAGCTGCACGTGGCCCATTCATCCCCAGACACAGAATGACCCACACTGCAGCTGGGGCCAACGTGGTTCCTTTCCAGGCTCGCTGGCTGCTTACGGGTTTACACTTGGCCCTGGGAGACGAACATCCAGAAGGAATGTCGAAATTTGGCCGGGCTGTGTGACCTTGAGCAAGGGACTTCAACCTCTCTGTCTGCTTCTGCTCTGTCACCTGCAGACTGGGGGTAAGAGTAGTGCCCGCGTGGCAGGTGGTGGGTAGGGAGTAAGTGAGTGATGGAGGTAAAGTGCTTCAAACAATGGTTGGCGCAGTGTAAGGGCTATGAATAGGTTTGCCATTATTAGGAACACAAGGACAAAGTGTGAAATGAGGGCTTTTTCAGAATGGTCTCGGATTGAATGATGGTCTCGGTTTGAATGGTTCTCTTTAGGTGACACAGATCATTAATGTTTGGAATGCCAAGGCCCCGGGCGCCCACGCTAGGCTCACGGACTGCCTTGTGCTTCTAGTCGCCGCCTCCGCCTCGGAGCCAGCTTCTGTGGAGCCCTGTCCCTGCTGTTGATGTGATGTGTGACCCTGGGGAGGCGTGTACCCTCCCTGGGCCTTCCTTTTCGTGTTGTCGATTGGGAGAG
>ML109274.1:41360-58059 GCA_003697995.1 Taxidea taxus jeffersonii | reverse complement strand
GGCCCAGGTCATGATCACAGGGTCATGGGATCGAGCCCAACATCAGGCTCCCTGCTCAGTGGGGAGTCGATTCTCCTCCCTCTGCCCCTTCCCACCACTCCTGCTCTCTCTCTCTCTCAATCTCTCTCTCAAATAAATAAATAAAATCTTAAAAAGTTTTTTTGGGGGGTGCCCAGGTGGCTCAGTGGGTTAAAGCCTCTGCCTTCTGCTCAGGTCATGATCCTGCAGCATCATCGGGCTCTCTGCTCAGCAGGGAGCCTGCTTCCCCCTCTCTCTGCCTGCCTCTCTACCTACTTGTGATCTGTGTCTGTCAAATAAATAAATAATAATAAAAAAATATTTTAAAAAATGAAAAAGTTTTTTTTTTTTAAAGGTAGAGTAAAAAGAAATCAGAAATCACACCTCTCAGTAAAGTGCTGGTAGATGTCAGGTGTAGTTTTCCTTTTAGTTCTTGCCTGCCCCACTGTGCCCCATCAAAGAACCAGGTGGATGTAGAAGGGGCTGGAAAAGCATAAGGGTACAATTTGGTGCTTTTGGTGAATGTTGGGTGTTTTGTGGGTGGGAGGTGCCGGTGAGCCCGCTCCTCTGGGCACTGAAATGCAGTGTGTATTTTCCCCCTTAGATTTATTTATTTGAGGGAGAGATACAGAGTGTGCATGTGTGCAGGTGAGCAGGGGGAGGGGCAGAGGGAGAGAGCTCGATCCATGACCCTGACTGAGATCCTGACCTGAGAGAAATCTAGGGACGGGCTCTTAACCAGCTGAGCCACCCCGGCATCCCGAGCACACACATTTTAAAGGTTGAATCAAGGTCGTCTTTGCTAGTGGCAGCGTGGTTTCTTATCTGACACAACACTCAACGGCAGAAAGGGGCACATCACCACCGTTTCCCACAACAAGTGGGATAATCATTTTTATCTCGGTTTTGGTGGAAATAACATTTTCCTGTGCAACTGTTGCATTTGAAATCTCTCCTCTTCCAGCAACATTTACTTACGCACAATAGGGTTAGTGCGTTTCTCAGCTGCAACTGGGGTTACCAGTTGTGATTCTGACAGCGTGACCACAATTTAAGAACTTCCTGATGCCATCGAATACGTGCTCCATTGTAAGCAATGTGGAAAATTTAAAAATATGTATAATAAAATCATCATTTCTGGTCTTTCTGCCCAGAGAAAACCACAGCTAATGCTTTGGTATATTTCCTTCCTCTGTGTGTGTGTGTGTGTGTGTGTAAGTGTAACAGTTTTTGTTTTTTTTAAATTATAAAGGTAACATCTCAACACAGAAGAAAATTTGGGAGATGCAGAAAAGACAGTGAAAAGGCAATCGAGTCACCGAAATGTCACCACCCAGAAATGGGCACTCTTAGCAGCCAGACTTCCTGTGTGTCACTCACTCCCTATAGCTTTTATATCTTACTGTAAATGCCAAGTTCTAGAAGAGAATGTGGCAAGTACGGTTGTCCCTGTAAGAAAGGGTGGACTCTGTTTTGTCTCTGATGGGCTCGGGACACGGGTCATTAAAAGGCTGTAGACTAGTCAGAATTGGGAGCAGGAGCAGCCTTACCTGGGAGCTCATTGGAAATGAACTCAGGAGTTTGGGCAAGGGCAGGTGGACCCTGGGCCTATTCCTCTAAGAGATTCTGGCGCATGCTGCTGTTTGGGGAGCATTACACAGGAAGACCAAACTCTGGGTTCCAGGCTCCAGATGGAGCGGAGGTGGAGATTCACCTGGGAAATGGGGAAGGAACCACTTTGCTGTGTGGAGTTCATTATACTTACCTGACTGCGTGATTAAGCTTCTGGAGGGAGGGACTGCCTGGGTCGGAGCCCCAAGCCAAGCCCCATGCAAGGCCAGCCAGGGAGATCAGTGCTCAACAAATAAGGAATGAATTAGCATATGTGTAAGTGAATGGATGAATGACTTCCGAAGCTGTGGCCCACGTGTTTTTTTTTTTTTCTCCTTTAATTTCTAGGATCGGCACATCAATTAACATCTGACCACTGCCAGCCCATCCCCTCCCACCCACGTTGATCATACATCTGGGCTTGAGAGAAAGCCGGTCTTGGAGAGGGCACCATGATTTCTCCCTTCTTAGTGCTGGCCATTGGCACCTGCCTTACCAACTCCTTTGTGCCAGGTAAGCTGGAGGACCAGGCAGAAGGACGGGGAGCCCCGGTGCTGGTGGGATAGGAGGAGGGTGGTGTCTCTGTTCAGGGTCATAGAACTATCCAAATGCTTAAACAGCTGGAAGCACTTGTTCCCAGAGCAGGAGATCCCAGCTCTTGCTGTTGCACGTGCAACATGCCAAGTCTTGGGATGTTAAGTCTCCTGTTGGTTTTGTCTACTTAACACTCCCCCATGGCGATAACATTCCCTTGTGGTCTAAATTTTGCTGGTGAGTTCGGCAGAAGTTTTGTGGCGTTTGTTTGTTTTGTTTTGTTTTTTTAAGATTTTATTTTTTTGATAGAGAAGGAGAGGTCACAAGTGGGCAGAGAGGCAGGCGGGGCCGGGTGGGGAGGGGAAGCAGGCTCCCCGCTGAGCAGAGAGTCCTGGGCTCCATCCCAGGACCCCGAGATCATGACCTGAAGGCAGGGGCTTAACCCACTGAGCCACCCAGGCGCCCCTCATTTTTTCGTTTCTTATTGGAGACTCACACGGAAGTGTTTTTGATTCTCCAACAAATTCTAGACAGGTTGTTTATGTTAACTCTTCAGTTTCCGGTTCTCACACTGTAAATTCAGACCTCCGCAGAGACTGGGCCTCCATTTGGAGTGGTGAAGACTTGCTTTTCCGCACCCCTTCTCTAGTAACACATGCGCATTATTTTTTTTTTTAAGATTTATTTATTTATTTATTTCACAGGCAGAGATCACAAGTAAGCAGAGAGGCTGAGTGGGGCGGGGGGGGGGGATGCGGGGGATGCGGGGGATGCAGGGCTCAATCCCAGGATCCTGGGATCATGACCTGAGCTGAAGGCAGAGGCTTTAACCCACTGAGCCACCCAGGTGCCCCTCACACATGCCCATTACTAACCTGGATCTGTATCTGATCTGACACCTCAAACCCAGCCCCAGTGGGAGAGGGGAGCCCACCTCGGCTCAGTCTGTCCTGTGGAAGTTCTCTTCCTGTCCAGTGGAGAGAGTAATTCGTCCTCCTTAGGGATGTTGTGGGAATCATGCAGTGCTAGGCGGGGAGTGAGTGCTCTTGGGAAGAATATTTTCAACAGGTTCACAGGCCACCTGAGTGAAAGGTAGACAGAGGGATGAAAGTGAAAAGATGGACAAGGAACAACGTGAGAAATCTTCAGATATTCAGCAGTCGAAAGTCTTTTGTATTTGTTCCCTTTTAGTCGTTCTGATGGGTGTGTAGTGGTGTTACATGGTCTCCTCTTTTTTTTTTATTTTTTAATTTCTTTTTATTTTCTTTCTTTTTTTAAAAGATTATTTCATTTTATTTATTTGGCAGACGGAGATCACAAGTAGGCAGAGAGGCAGGCAGAGGTAGAGAGAGGAGGAAGCAGGCTCCCTGCTGAGCAGAGAGCCCCATGTGGGGCTCAAACCCAGGACCCTGGGATCATAACCTGAGGGAAGACAGAGGCTTTAACCCACTGAGCCACCCAGGCGCCCCAGATTTTACTTATTTCTTTGAGAGAGAGAGTGCACGAGAGGGGAGAGGTCAGAGGGAGAAGCAGACTCCCCGCTGAGCAGGGAGCCCCATGTGGGGCTCGATCCCGAGACTCCAGGATCATGACCGGAGCTGGAGGCAGTTGCTTAACCAATGGAGCCACCCAGGCCCCCTCCCTTTTTAAAATTAGGTATAACTTATAGTGAAGTGCACCAATATAAGGACTCTTCCCCTAGCATTATATTCTGACATTTGTGCGTGTCATGTAATGTTCTCTAGAAACAATGGCCTCCTGATACTCCATTGTCCAAGGCCGCGTTCACCGAGGCCATTCCTCTGACAATGAAGTCAGTTTCACGTGCACCAAACCCTTCTCAGGGTCAGGCCCTGGGGGTGGCACTGGTGGACAAGGGCTCTCACCAGCCTTTGTGGGTCTCACAGGGAGCGTCCAGAGCTGGGAGCCGGGCAGAGTGGGATCAGAGCTGGAATCAAGAAAGAACGGGGGCAGGGCAGGCTGATGTCAGGCCAGCCCCTGTGGTCGGGTGGGGGGAAGGGGCGTCTGCCCAAATGTTGGGGTTAGGGGAGGGAGGGGCCGGTAAATCAAGACCACCCCGATAGCACCCAAATGGCCTAAGAAGCTCCTTGACCCAGGCCTTGCCGCTGTGATAGGTGTGGAGGAAAGCAGAAGGAGATGGGAGCCAGCCCTGGTCAAAGCCACCCGCTCTCATTTGTTGAGTCTTGAGCTCAATCCTAAAACTGCTCCTAGGAAGCTGTAGACTCCCATTTTCCTGGGAGCAGAAGCTCAAGTGGTGGGAATTTGCCTCAAGGTACACAGCTGGATGGGAGGACCGAGGCTCGCCAGACTCCAGGGGAGGGTGTGTGTGGTGTCTCTGCCCCTGTGAGTCAGCAGAACCCTTCAGAAGAGTGGTGGCCCTGGAGGCTGGGGGGCCCTGAGGGGTGGGATGGGGCATGGACAAGTCCCTGTGGCCTCTGCTGGGAGGGACAAGGGATTCCAGGTCTGGTGTGGAATCATTCCTGGAGGCACGGGGTGGTGATCTCCTCGGGGTCGAGTACTCATTTATTGAACCTGTCGCACAGTGACTTTGAGAGGAATCTACATAAATAAATGCATTTGACAGGGAAGGAAATGGAGGTTCAGGGAGGTGTGACCTGCCCCTACAAGGGTCCTTGGCACAGCTGTGGTTGTCACTGAGGTCTATCAGGCACTGCCACTGTGTTCTTTCCATTGAAGGATTGACTGCTGGACACAAGGGGGGGATAGGGAGTAGGGGGTGGGGGGGAAGAGTTTTCCTGGTTCCCAGTTTTCTCAAGACCAGGGACACAGAACACCCTCCTCTTCACTAATTTCTCCTAGCAGGGGTGAGATTGTGTGTGGCTGCTTTAAATCCAATTCGTTAAACAAAAGGCAATCTTGCTTTCCAGTATTGCAGTCAATGCTGTTGCTAACTCAGGTTTCTGCTGCCTTTAATGACTAAGCCAGGCAGAGTTTATAATTGATGGCTGGATACCTCTGGGGACTCCTTCAGGTGAAAGTAGTTTGTTTTCTTGAACAGATTAAAGATTACCCTCCTAATTGTGCTTGCACAATTCCTTTGCTGCCTTAGCAGAATGTCTCTCTACTGGGTGGAAGGAGGCAGCGTGGGTTCTTGGGAGCAGAGCCAGAGCTGTGTGGCCTTGGGCACATTGATTGGCATCTCTGAGCCTTGGACTGACCTAGGTCTACAGACCACACAGTGGCTGGAGGCAGACAGTCCCGGCTCCTTCTGCCAAGTCCAGGCAGCCTTGCCCTCAGGCACGAGAAGTTGGGGTGCCCGTAACGTCTGGGGAAGGGAAGCTGCCCCTTACCCTTGCCAGATAACTCTGTCTCTGTCTCTGCAGAGAAAGAGAAAGACCCCAAGTATTGGAGAGACCAAGCTCAGCAGACCCTGAAGTATGCCCTCAGGCTTCAAAATCTCAACACCAACGTGGCTAGGAATGTCATCATGTTCCTGGGAGATGGTGAGAGCGGTGGGGGGTTGGGGGGGCGAGGACACAGCTGGGTGCGGGCACCTCGGTAGGGGCCCAGGGAGCCAGGCTTCGGTGGAGGGGGCTGTGTTGAAGAGGCTGGGGCCCGGGGAGGGGGGATGTTTAAAGGGATAGGGGGGGGGGCGGGCTGTGGACCCGGGAGGTCTGTCTGCTCTGCCAGGAAGTTCCTGAGGATCTGGGGAAGGGTGGGAGAAAGGGGCCAGAGAGTCAAATTTGTAGAGCCCTGTTCTCTGGTGCTCACACGCCAGCCAGCCTTGGCCCCAAACTAGACAAGTGCAGGTGCTGGAGGTGGAGGGCCCGAGAGACTGATTCCCCCCTTCCGCTGCTGCAGGGATGGGTGTCTCCACGGTGACGGCCGCCCGCATCCTCAAGGGTCAGCTGCACCATAACTCCGGGGAGGAGACCAGGCTGGAGATGGACAAGTTCCCCTATGTGGCCCTCTCCAAGGTGAGCTCCAGCCATGCAGGCCCAGGCCCCCCACCTCTCAGCTTGGCCGCACTGAAGAAGGGCAGGGCAATCGGGCCTGTGGGCGAGGCGGTGGGCCCTCCTGGGGTCTCTGTGGCCCCACCGTGAGGGGAGGATAGCAACAGTTGCTTGCCGAGACTTGATCTTGAGGGTCGTAGTCATTGGTTTAAAAATCGATGGAAGGGGGGCGCCTGGGTGGCTCAGTGGGTTAAAGCTTCTGCCTTCAGCTCAAGTCATGATCCCAGAGTCCTGGGATCGAGCCCCTAGTCAGGCTCTCTGCTCAGCGGGGAGCCTGCTTCCTCCTCTCTCTCTCTGCCTGCCTCTCTGCCTACTTGTGATCTCTTGTCTGTCAAATAAAAAAATAAAATCTTTAAAAAAAAATCGATGGAAGTATAACTCGTATGGGGGAAGTGCATGTGCCCCAGTGGGCGGCTTGCGTTATCACAGACTGCCTGTCTGTAGAGCCAGTGTCCAGGCTAAGAAACTGAACGTGACAGCAGCCACCAGGCTCCCCAGCTCTTCCCCAGTCCCTTGTCCCTCCTGGCCCCCTTCTGAATTCCGACACCACGGCGGAGCTGTTCCCCTTCGTCCTTGCTGTCCGGGTAATCCCGTGGCCTATATGCTTCTGCACTGGTCCTATTGCATTCATTCTCTTCCCAGGGGCCTCCGGGTGAATTCTATTAGGGACGGCAGCTCTTGTTGTTCGGGTCTCTGGTGGGGGAGGCGGGGGCGGCAGTGGGGACATTAATGTAATGAAGGTCCTCTGGACCCCCTGGGTCAGGCCTGGGGCTCACTTCCAGGGGAATGGCAGGAGCTGGGATGCAGCTCTCAGCCTGGTGGGGAAGGCAGGCAGGCAGGCACATAGCTTCGGGGTCTCAATTAGAGGTTTTTCCCCATTCTTGATCCTGCTCCGCCCATCTTTTCCTCCCTTTGCCCCAGCCTCCCCCATGTCACTTTTTCAAGAACACCCCTCTCCCTTTCCCATCTCTAGGACTCACCTGCCTCCCTTGCCCCCTTGCTGGCTCCCATAGCCCCAGACCCGGAGGGAGGCCTGAGTGACCCAGCCCCCACCCTCCCTGCATGTTGGAAGGTTGCATTCTCCCCTTCCCGCCACCCTGGCTGCCAGGGCACGGAGAGTGGTTGCAGAAAGCAAGTGGCTAAGGGATACTTTGGCTCTGGGGGGACCTTGGAAGGTAGCAGGGCTTGGCTCAGGGCACAGGAGGCCTCTCTGTCTCCATCATGCTCCAGTCCTCACGGTGTGAGTGGGGGTGAGGTGGAGGCCGACAGCAAGGCCTGGCCAATTCCTGACCCCCCTTTCCCACCTGCAGACGTACAACACCAACGCTCAGGTCCCTGACAGTGCAGGCACGGCCACTGCCTACTTGTGTGGAGTGAAGGCCAATGAGGGCACTGTGGGGGTGAGCGCAGCGACCCAGCGTACCCAGTGCAACACGACTCAGGGGAACGAGGTCACCTCCATCCTGCGCTGGGCCAAGGATGCCGGTGAGTGGGGTAGTGTTAGAGAGTGGGGCCCAGCTCTACGACTGGTCTGGGCCTCAGTCTGCCCTACCGGGTAATGGGGAGAGAACAGAGAAAGATGCTCTCCAGGGCTCTTCCAGCTCATGGCTGGGAACCTAGGAGATATTCGTGGAATCCCATCCGTGAGCAGGAAGGCTAGTGGCTTAGGGGGCCACTCAGATGTGGGTTCTTGTCCCAGCTCATTTCCCTGAGTCTATTTACTTGACAGTAAAATGGGCGTGAAAACATCACCTCCTCATAGGTATGGTGAGGAAGGTGAAGAAGGTAGAACGTAGCCTGGTGCTGGCCCCGTGGGAGATCGGTGCCTGCTTGTCCCTTCCTCCCTGGAAGCGGGGGCTCTTCTTCCACTTGGTGTCCCGGGAACTTTGGAGTCAGGGTATGAGATCGACTGACAAGATGACAGAGCCACACCACCTGAGAGCCCTTAGGAGGGCCCCTGTGTTCTTGTGGGGCACCCAGGGTGGGGGGCCTTCCTGTGGGAGGGGGTTCTGCAGGGTGCACGATGGAGGGGAGGACCCCGGCCCAGGTGCTCACAGCTTAAGGGCCGTCAAGGGGGGAGGGCCACAGAGGCAAAGTCTGAGGCTGTGGGGGTCTTCGGAAGCCCACTGTTCCCCCCACCAATTCCCATAGGACTGGGATGGGAGGGAGACTGAGGCCCAGGCAGTCAGTGGAATGGATGGGAGGCCAGTCTTTAGTCGGGAGAGGGAAGGAGAAGACAGCTTGGAGCGCCAATCCTCAGACCACGCCAACCGTCCTCTCCCACACCCCAGGCAAATCTGTGGGCATTGTGACCACCACGAGAGTGAACCACGCCACCCCCAGTGCTGCCTACGCCCACTCTGCAGACCGGGACTGGTACTCAGACAACGAGATGCCCCCGGAGGCCCTGAGCCAGGGCTGCAAGGACATTGCGTACCAGCTCATGCACAACGTCAAGGACATTGAGGCGAGTTTGGGGGTGCAGGCTGCTCTGGGACGGGCAGGCTTGTGAGGCGGGGCCTCTGACGGGCCTCCAGCCTCTGCTGGCTCAGGAGAAGCGGCCAGCTCCACACACCTGGGAGGCTCCTAGCGCATTAGGGGATTTGCGGTCGGGGCAGGGAAGCCCTGGAGGCTCTCTCTGCGGTGGGGCTGAGGGCTAAGCCCCGGTGTGGCTGCCACCACACCCCAAGAATCAGGCGCCCAGGGATTATCCTGTAAATGGGGATCCAGCGCTGCTCTACTAGCGCCCCCTTGCCCATCCGCCCTTGGGGAGGTAGGGGTGAACCAGGGCCATCTGAGGACTGTACCTGTCCTGCAAGTGCCCTCGGGCACAGACAGGCACACGCCCGAACCCCCGATCCAGAAGCCTGGAGCAGAGGCGGTGTGGGCAGTGGTTAGCATGAGCGCTCATGGTTTAGCTTCCTGGCTGCCAGCCCTTGTCCCCCCATCTGCTGGCTGTGTGGCCGTGGGTCAGTTAACTTCCATAGCTGCTGCTGCTGCTTTTTTTTTTTTAAGATTTTATTTATTTATTTATTTATTTGACAGAGAGAAAGAGAGATCACATGCAGGCAGAGAGGCAGGCAGAGAGAGAGGGGGAAGCAGGCTCCCTGCTGAGCAGAGAGCCCCATGTAGGGCTCGATCCCAGGACCCTGGGATCATGACCTGAGCTGAAGGCAGAGGCTTTAACCCACTGAGCCACCCAGGCGCCCCTCTATAGCTTCCTTTTGAGGGCTTGTGGGTGACTTGTGGCTCCCTCTTCAGCCCATTGCAAGATCCAGATGAAATAAACCCTTAGAGTTTAGTAAGGCCCAACACCTCGTGGGTTCTCAGAAGGTGGTGGCATTCTTGCACAAGCCACACAGGCCTGCCCCGAGTTGTGGCTTCTCTGCCCCAGGCCAGCGCATGCGCACAGGTGCGGACACGGGGCCCAGGTACTGTTCCCTCAGTGCTCGGAGGGTTCCCTGCTCTGTCCTTATCTGAGGACCTCCGGCTTATTCCTTTTTTAGTCTCTTGTTACCCATGCCTGGGGTCTGGAGAGGGTGCAAGGGGATGTTAGCTCCCTGAAACTAAAATGGGGGTTCAGTGGGGCTCAGAGAAAGCCCCCAGGTCCCACTTACCCCTCACCTGTTTCTGCCACCACCAGACAAACGGACTGGCTCCCAGGCCCACCCTCTGTCCCCCATGAACCACCCAATTTCCAAGGCCCCTCTCCCCACCCATGACTTCCCTTTTCCAGGCAGTGGATTGAGCACCCCCTTTCGGGACAAAGAGTCCCAGCGACCCCTCCTAGTGAGCACGGATCTGAGGCCAAGCCTCTGTCCTGACTTTGCCTCCACTTGACGCAGATCCTGGGACAAGTTGCTTCCCCTTCCCGAGCCTCAGTTTCCCCACCTGTGCAACAAGCATAGGGCGCCCCACCTGCCCCCTCCCAGGGCCGCTGGAGGCCGAGATGAGGTCATGGATGTGAGAACATTTGTTGTACAAGCGCAGGGTGTAATTACGGGGCTGCTTCTCAGGGAGATGTGCCAGGAACAGCCGGAGAGGGGGACAGGAGCTTAGGGAAGCCTTCTCCATGGGGTGAGGGTGGATGGGGGTCCTCGGGTCACTGGGGAAAATGCTGGGGCATAAGTGAGGAGGTGGGCTGGAGTGAAGGCTGCCCCCCTTCCTCTCATTCTTTCCCACTTTGCCCTCCTGTCTTCTCCTGCATCTCCACCGTCCCAAAGCCCCCCGGCCCCCAGGCTGCACATGAAACACAACTCCTGGTGTCCGCCCTGAAAATAAATATCTTTTACTAAAAAAAAAAAGGAAAGAAAGAAAGAAAGACACAAACCCAAACCCCAAAGCCAAACAGCAAGTCTGTTATTTGGGAGTTTAATGAGCGTGTGAAGTCCCTTCTGGGGCTGGAAATGATGAGGCTCCCGGCATAGAAGATTGGGGGCTTCATTTTCCACTCTGAAAATGCCAAGGGGTCAGGTTCTGTGGGAACGGGTGGAGAGCCGGGGGCCAGTGACCCGGGGTCCCCCCTCTCCTTCCCCTCGGAGCCCGCCCTGCCCCCAGAGCTCCTGGCTGGGGTGAGGAACTTGCTTCTTTGGAAATACTCTGGTGTCCTCTACTTCTGCCAGAGAGAACACCTTCCCCTGGGCTGCCCCCGGGGGCTGGGACCCCATTATAACTCTGTAGTAATGCATTTCCCTCTGCAGCTCTCCTGCCAGTGTGTGTTAATTCCATCTTACAGTTAAGGAAACTGAGGCTCAGAGAGGTGAAGTGACAGGCCCTTGGTCCGTAAGTGACAGAGTCGGAGTCAGACTCAAGTCTGACTTCCAAGCCCGTGCCCTTTCAGTTCCCTATGACCCAGGCTGGCCCTGGACGCCTTCTCTACCCCTGCTATCTGCCCAGACTCCTGGGTTCCTGGGAAAGAATGAAGCGGAAGGGAGACCTTGGAGCCTAGGAAATGCCAGGCCTGGGACGGTGGATCTGAGGCCAGCCAGAGCCGGGCTCTGCTCTCCCAAGGTGTCCAGGGGTGGCGGCCTGGCCTGACGCCCGCGGTGACAGGAGGACACCGGTGTGGTGGTCACCGCAGGCGGCAACTGTTATGCTCTTGGCCTCATTTTAAAAATAGTCAGGACTTCAAACATGGACTCCCAAGAAAACAAATAGTCCCGCGTCCATCCGCCCACGCACACCAGCCGTGGTGAGTAAAATTAGCCTGGCGGGGACTACACAGACGTGAGCGCTGGCCCTTGTTTGCCCAAGCTCCCGGCCGGCCGGCCCCAAGACCTCCCTGGCAGCGGCCTCTTGCCTGTGGCATGCTGCTTCCCACTGAGGAGAGGAAGCTCTTGGCCTCCCCTTCCTCAGCTCTGCAGATGGACCAGGGCCCCCGTGCTGGAGTCAGGGAGCCCTGGGTTCAAGTCCTGGCTAAGGCCGTGTGGCCTTCCTTAGGTGGGGAAAAATTCCCTATCTATTCCCATTTCTTTAGTTGCAAAATGGGGACACAGGTTCCCTTGCAGCCTTGGTAATGAAGTTGATTAAGATAACATATCGGAAGTGTTTAGTGCCTGACATGCCCGCAGCGCTCCGTAGACAGTGTTACTCTTAAGCGAGCAGGAGCAGAGTCAGGCTTCTGGAAAGCTAGGTAGGAGAAGTTATCAGTACTCCAGCATTCCACACAGGTGCCCCAAACCATGGTCCTCATATGTTCATGATTTCATCTTCCCAAGAGGAAAAGCAGAGGCTCAGGGTGGGCAGTATGGACCGAAACCAAGACTCTCCAAGCTGGAGAAGCGTCCACAGTATCCCCAGTGCCTCCAGGAGCCCAACTCTTGAGGCTTGGAACCCTGGGGTACTGATGGCTCCTGTCCCCTCTAGGTGATCATGGGGGGCGGCCGGAAGTACATGTTCCCCAAGAATAGAACCGACGTGGAGTATGAGATGGACGAGAAGTCCAGGGGCACGAGGCTGGACGGCCTGAACCTCATTGACATCTGGAAGAGCTTCAAACCGAGACACAAGGTAACCTGTCCTGGGACCCCGTGGCTACAGGGCTGGCTTGTGCTGGGAGGGGCTGGGTCACGTCTCTCTGAGTCTCAGTTTGTTTCCTCCTCTGTGGGGAGGGGGCTATCATTCTTACCTTGATGGGTTCAAATGGTCTAAGAGACACGTGAATGGCACATAGTAGGTGATCAATCAGTTCCTCCCTCCAGGGCCGGGCACCCAGGGGAGCTAGCTGGGCAGTGAGGACGGTGGCCGTGGAATCACCTTCGTGGACATCCAAGCCCCTTGAGCCCCTACTGTGTGCAGGGCCCCTCGCTGGGCGTGAATTCCAAAGAATGAATCAGATGGGCAAGGAATTGTGGATCACTGTGTACTTGGATGGCAAGGAGCCCAGGAGCTACGGGAACCCGGAGGGGACAGACCACAAGGGAGGGGCTGACAAGCCCTGAGCAGGAGGAGGGGGAGGAGGGTTAGGGGAGTGTGGGAGCCACGAGGGGAGCCCTCACGGAAGCCCTCCATCATGACTTGGCTTTGGCCCCAGCGGTGAGGGCACGTGCTGGGGAAGAAAGGCTGGAGCCCTGGATGGGCCCGAGTGCTGGCTCCCTGGAGTGGCTGTGGCAGCCGCTGGGCCTGGGGCAGATGGGGTCTGGAAATGACTGTGGTCAGGACTGAAGACAGTGGGGAACAGCCTGGGAGCCACTTTGATGTCACTCTGGGGTTGGATTTCTGAGGGTTCCAGGACTGGCCCCTGGGGGTGGGGGGGGTTGCCTTGTGGGATGGGGCTGGGCCAAAAGCAAGGTGGGGGCAGGGGCCTGAGGATGGCCCCCACAGGGTGGATGAGGGCGGGACTGAGCCTCTTTGAACCTTCTCCATTCATCTGAGTCAGCCCTGGCCAGGCCAGAGCACCTTCCTGACCCAAGCCAGAGAGACCCTGCTCCTCCAAGCCTCAGTTTCTCTACGTGGAACATGGGACCAGGGTTTAACCCTTCTAGCCTGGGCAGGTGCTTAACCCTGGAGCTCAGTGTAGACTCTAAGAGGGAGAGATCGGACCCTTCTAGAGTCAGACTCCCCTTTACCGCCGAGTGGCTCTGCCATCTGGATCTCAGTATCCTTGTCTGCAAAATGGGAATAACTACTTTCCTCATAGAGCCAAAGTGAGTGACCGAATGAAGTGACACAGGGGAACCGGCTCAGCGAAGCCGGGCACTTCCTCAGCCTCCCTGCCCTCCTTCCCATAACAGCCCCTGAGGCTCCAGAACCACAGATCCTGATGTCATTGCCCAGAGAAGGCAAGGGGCTGTCCTGAGGATGCACAGCCGATTCCCGGCTGTACCGTGGCCCCCAGCCCAGCCGCTGAGTGGTGCGCTCTCCGGAGAAGTCAGCCAGCTTCTTCCTGTGGCCTCTGTCCTAGGGCAGCCACACTTCCTCACCCTCTCCGAGGGGGTCTCTGGTGCAGAGCCAGGGCTTCACTCCCTCCTTGGCCGTCCACGACTTCCATCATACACCCAGTGCTTACCTCTTGATGGACGCTCCAGGCCCCTGGTGACCCATATCTTCCTCTCCTTGCCTCCAGGATCCCTCCCTGGTGTTTGAAACTCTCCTTCCTGAGCCCAGTGATCACTGGCTTCTTGTCCTCCAGGGCCCCATGAGGACATCACCTCCACTAGGAGCCCCTCCCTGTTGCTGCCTCTGGGCTCACAGTGCCCCCTGGTCTCTCCATTCTCATTCCCCTGCATTAGAATTGCTTGTTTGTCATTTCTTGAAGGCAGATGATAGAGCCTTAAGGAGGGATTAGTAAAGGGCTGAAGGAAACAAATATATTCCCTAGACCCTGAGACCAGCTGGGGTCAGTCCTCCCAAGCCCCCAGTCCCCACGTGGCTGACAAAGGCCCTTCCTCCTAGCACTCTCACTACGTCTGGAACCGCACTGAACTCATGACCCTTGACCCCTACACTGTGGACTATCTCTTGGGTAAGTGGAGGGGGGTGCGGGTGGGGAGGGGAGAGGTGGGATGGAGGAAACCCAGCTGGGTGCCCTGGGGCTGGGGCTGTGAGCCCAGCACCTGGGGGGCCCAAGGCCCTAGCCTTCCCCCTACTTAGGGACCTTTGGTCTTGGGTTCTAAGACCTGGGAGAGGTGTGGAAGGGGTTCTGGTTCATAGAATTGGGCCTGAAATCTGCTGCCTGTGCAGAGTGAGTGGTTCCATTGAGCACAAAGGGAGACAGAAGCTCAGATTGGGGAAGAGACTGGGATATGCCCCTTGGCCCAGTAGCATCACGGCCCAGGTAAATCTGACCCCTGGCTGGGGCAAGAGGCCTGGAGCCAGCCCTGCTGTGTGGCCTGGGCAGAAGCCCGCCAGGCTGTCTCTGCTGGTTTGACTGGGGGTTGGTCCTCCCCCAGGGAGTGGGGAGCATGGGAGGGGCCCTGGCTTGGTGGAATAAGGCCCTGAGCCCCGCCATGCCAACACCTGGGTCCCCTGCCCCACCTGGCTGTTGTGCCCAGTGAGCAGTGGCAAAATCTGCAAACCTTTCCCAAGGGGCACAGCCCCTAGGTCCTGAGTGTGTCATTGGAGGTTATGGGCTCAAAGCTTGCCTGGGTCCCACAACGAACACCCTATGCCACACAAAGGCTGTGGAGAGTTGTGTAAGTTCCCACGTAGCACAACAGGCCTCCTCATGGACCTTAGAGCCTGAGTGCTGGGTTCACATCCCACTCTATCACCTATAAGCTGTGCAACCTTGGGCAAGTGATTTTTCCTCTCTGCGCCTCAGTTTTCTCTTCTGTAAAGTAGGAATGATGACTGTTCTGTAAGATGGGGCAAATGACCTCAGGGATGAGCACACAAGAGCCAATGCCTTGTATAAGTTACTTGTTATCTCCAGTTTAAAAGAAGAGTAAGCCAAAAAATAAATGAAAAATAAGTTAAAAAATATAACAAAAGTAAACATTTATGACTTCACACAGTTTCTTGGGGTCAGGAATTTCAAGCAGCTTAGCTGGGTCTCCCATGAGGTTGCAGTCATCCAAAGGTTTGACTGGGGTCAGGGATTCCAAAATGGCTTCCTCCCGTGGCTAGCAAGTTGGTGCAGGCTATTGTCAGGAAGCCTCAGGTCCTTGCCACATGGAGATCTCTGTAGAGTTGGTGGGGTGCCCTTACAATATGGTGGCTCATTTCAGGGCTAAAGTCATAATATTTTATGTCATGGTGTGGAAGTCACATAGCATCATTTCTGTGGTATTCTGTTGGGTACACAGGACAGCCTTAGCGTAGGAGGGGACACACTAGGGTGTAAATTCAGAAGGCAGGGATTATTGGGCGCCATCTTGGAGGCTGGTGCCTCTGTGCTTCCAAAGCTCCTAGAAGGGCACATGGCACACAGCATTCTGTCCATTGTACCTCTTGTCTGGCTGTACACATACTCATGGAAGGGGCAGAGTGTTCTGGAAGGAACATTGAGGGCAGGAAGCACCAATCTGGTACATGTGGACTCTTGTGACTTGGGCAAGGGATGGATCAGTTGTATTTCATAAGTGAGAAAACTAAGCTCGGGGAACAGAAGGGACAGTGAGCCAAAGCTTCTGCTACTTCCCTGCACAGGGCACTATGGCTTTCAAGCCTGACCTATTCGTGACATGTAAGTACACACCCAAGCTACCCCGTTGAGCCCATGGTCTTCTGCCCGGGGGTTGCAGTGCCATGTCTGGAGCCCTTCAGACTTGGGACTGCACTGATGGATTTTAAGTCCTGGATTGCTCACTTAGCAGCTGAAGATACCAAGCTACTGAGCATCCATGCCTCAGTCTCCTACATAAAATGGACATAGTGATCCCCTTACCAGTCTCCTCTGTAAAATGCCTATGGTGATCCCCTTGCCATAGTGTGGCTGTGAAGGGGAAACGAAAACGAGGCCGTGCTCCCACAGCGCTGGGCACAGTTTGGACCCACCTGTGGGCAGCTTCTTCCTGGCTTGCTCTAACCCCAAGTTGTGTGTGGAGAACCTGTGTTCCCTGAGACAGCCCAGGCTCCTTGGGGGGGAGGGTCCCCCTTGGAGGGTCACAGGAAAACCTCACCGTCCACATCCTCCTTAGGTCTCTTTGAGCCCGGGGACTTGCAGTACGAGCTGAACAGGAACAATGTGACTGACCCGTCACTCTCCGAGATGGTGGAAATAACCATCAAGATTCTGAACAAGAACCCCAAAGGCTTCTTCTTGCTGGTGGAAGGTAGGGCCCCAGGCTGCAGGGCCACTTCCCCGGGGGCTTCTGGGTGTATGACCTTTGGATCCAGGGATGGGGTGCTCCAACTCTCAAAGACAACCATCCACTTTTGGGTAGAAGGCTAAATTCCTTTTGGGGAAGACGGGTTATGCATGGTGTTGAAACTCCCAGCCCAACAAGCTCTTCTTTAGGCACGAGGATCACCTGTCAGGCCTAGTAGTCCAGGAAGGCTTCTCAGAAGAGGAGGTGGAAGCCTTTCTTTTGGGGGTCCCTCCTTGAGCTTCCCTCCTCCCAAAAGACAGGTCCAGGGTCCTCCACGTCAGATACCTATCA